>JAQIXJ010000040.1:0-68216 GCA_034700185.1 Phthiracarus laevigatus | reverse complement strand
AAGTTAACATATAAGTAATAGAAGGTACGGGTATACATATACTAATAGTGTAGTGACTAGTGTTCACATACACTACAAATTAATAATAGAAATATGATGCAATTGAAACTATTTTTCCAGAATTTTAACAACTAACGCTCTAAATTTTTCTAATTCAGATCATTATATCGAAATTTATTATATGAATTTAGAATCCTTAAAGAAGGTTTTTGTTTTATATTTAGAAATTTCTTGTTAAATATAGCAAAAACGGGTACTTTATTGAAATAATGTATAAATCCGGGATTTTTTCCAAAACCAGCAAAACCGGGAAAAACGGGGAAAATAAAACCACTTTTTATTAAATGGTTATATTTAATAGAAGTTAATATGTTAATCTCCCGGTTATGTGATCAAAGGAAAAAACCGGGATTTACCTGAAAACCCTATTCCTGGTCATATTAAAAAAGTTTATTTAGTAATTAAAAAAAGGATTAATAATTTTATTCCTGAAATTCTATACAAACTAATACCGTATTTTTTAGCTCTTTTCAAAGTCAGCTTATCGTTTTTGAAATGTATACCCGGATGTAAGGAAAAGTTTTGACAGTTTTAGACTTTCGTTGGAATTAAAATAGGAATAGGAACTTAAAAAAATAAATAAATGCGGATCGGAAATTGATGGTAAAGGAAATTAAAATTAAATATTCGTGCAATGGATTGAGTTTTAGTGACAGTGCAATCGGAACCAAGCATTTACTGCATTTCAATTATCAATAAACGGAAAAAATCAAGTATACGTTCAAATTTTTTCACTTAAATTATATTCAATCTAGAGTTAGTCAATTCAATCAAGTTTATCATAAAAATTATTCATTTAATTTTGTAATTATATTTGTAATTAATAATATAATAATAATTTTAAACATTTTAACTATAAATTAAAGAAAATCGATACGAAATACTCATATCATCAAAAATTATACCATTTTTAAAAATAAGAGAAAAATTTTAATTATTTAATAAGAAAAAAATAAATTTAGAGTTTGTTAAATTACAACAGGACTGGAGTCACAATATGTCATAAAATACTACTTTTAACAGCATTTATTTTTACCACTTTTCTTTAAGTTGAGTTTTTTAAATGTTTTTTAAAACCTCATTATATCGAGAGAAAGAAAATCCTACTTATTTTTTTTAAATCAAAATTTTATAACAAAAACACTGACAAGGTATTTAATGGGACAAATAAAGTTTAAAGTTTATACGTTTCTTTGCGTAACATACGTGCTGCGAATATAACCACTTCGATACATAATTTTAATTTATATTTAAAGCGGGATTTGAATCGAACAAATCAGAGCAATCAAATAAGATATAGATTGGGACCCAATGAATATTTCCAATAGTAATAACTCTATTTTTAAGGGACGTAATATATATTTTTCAAGACATTTATAACTTTTTTCACCGATGCTAAAGATATCAGTTTACTTTTGGCACGTCTTCTTCCTCAGCAGTTATTTAATAAAAGTTTAGTATCAATTCGTGCATAATCTTCGAAAAATATAAAAATACATTTATGTATAGTTTTTTTCTAGGAAAAAAAACATAAACTTACGATATGAATTCAAAAAAATGTACCGAAAAAGTATTTTTTCAAAAATAGTTTTCTTTTTCTATGGACTTTACATAACTTAAGATTAAATATTTCGGTGCGCACTGCTAAACATTGCTAGAGATTCAGGGAATGAAATTTGCTTATATATTTAGTTTATATCCGAGTTAATGCAATTTTAGATTTTATATTCAAAGAATGTTTTCCGTTATTTTTATTTATTTATTTTTTGTTTCATCTGCAAACCATACCCAGCAATCAACTGCGTATATACAGCATTCTTAAACGTACTGAATTTTTATTATACTCTACATTATTCATATCGAAAATATTTGCTTAACTCGCGTCTGTAGAAAAATAATGTTGCGGATCTAATGAATACAGTCTATACTGTTGTCCTCCTTTTTTTAATCAGAAAGTCGAATAATATCGAGGTTTTGTTTTCTTCCGTGACAAAACCAATTTAACTTTTTTGTGGTGCACATCTCGGTTTCAAATTAGGTTGCGACATATTACCCATGCTAATACAAATCATTTGGTTATTATTATATTTTTTTAGCTCACTTTCTGGTAAAGAAGTTGAGCTTTCGGATTTATTTTAATGTCCGCCCGTGTGTAAGAAGAGTGTGCCCGTGTGTCTTTATTTCTTTGAATTAGTGTTATATATATTCCAACTTTTAAATTTCTAATCTATTCTAATTCTGTTTTTTTTGTTTAAAATATTTTTCTAATATATTCCCATTCAATTGTCAAATTATTTTCATTCTATTATTTTTCTATTGTTTTATTAAAAAAAATTCTGTACTATTCTTATTCTATTGTTTCTGTCAATTTCGGTGTAATTCTATTCTATTATTATTCTTATACCAAGAATAGTATTCAACACTTCTTTGAATGGCTTTTACAGTATATTTTTAATCTGTTAACGCCAGTTTGGTTTCACAGACAATATAACAATTTATAAAACTACGTTATGCCGAAAATTATTTTATATATTTTATTTTTTAAAAAAGCATTCCTTTTAGTATATATACCGAATTCTTTCAATTACTTCTTTATTTTTCATATTTACTTCAATCATGTGAAATGTAAACATAAAAGTTTCTTAGAAAATGTTCCGCGTGTACTTTTTATTTAATGTTTGAATATGAAAATGGAATTAATTATTAGTGCAAATTTGCGTCACTTGATTATTCATTGAAAGTGATTATTATTATGCGAAAATTATACTTATTTAAAATTCAAATAAACTTCCCAAATCAATTATATACTACTAAAGTACTTTACAAACTAATTTGCAAATCAAAAATGCATTGATTCAGTTTATATCCATAGTTATAGAATAATCATCCAATTTAATTTCATTATTTGGATTTGAAAGAAAATTAAACCTACACTTTTCTTCTCATTCATTTCGTGAGCTATGCATTGATTCGGGTGGCTGTAATTGTGATGTTAATTCTGTTTTAAAATTATTATAAATTTTCTATTTGCGATAAACTTCTTTAAAAATAATAATTTTGAATTATTTAGTTGTAGTATTAATAAAAAACAGGATACAGTTCTATTGTTAGGCGTTTATTGAGGCAAAATAGAAACCATAGTAAATTCAAACGAATTTTCAAACAATTGCATGTTCATCTAAAGTGTACAAAAATAAAATTTCTATTTATATACTGTGATGGAAGATTATCTACTATATATGCAGTTTCATGGGTTAAGAACTTAAACCAATTGATGAAACCTTTTAAGATTATAACAAACTAATCTATTTTAGTGTTTTTTAAATTATAATTAACTTGTAAAATAAATTAGTCTAAAAAATAATGTCAATTGTTTTTATCAAAAGTTTGTAGGTATAAAACGTGACTTTTATTACGTTTCGATTTAGTTGTCCAATTAAATTTTAAACTAAGGCCTTTGATCTCAAGATAGTCAGCGATTCATCAAATTTTTTAATTAAACTCTTAATATCTTAGTTAACAAACACACCAAATATAACGACATAAGCTAGTTTTGAAAACAAGGTAAGTACCGGTCTGCAAAAACTCGGTTTGCAGTTTGAATTGAAAAACATTAATTTAATCAGTTAATTATCCTTAGTTATTGACAATTGTTTAAAGCCTCTGAGCCACTGAAGTCTGAACCTGAGCTTGAGTTTCAGGCTCGAGTTCCGCTTTCAATAACCTGGAGTCTATGTAGAGGGGCACAAACTTTCAAAAATAGACATTACTAACAATTTTAACGAATAATTTGCATAATTTATTATTAATTTTCATAAAAGTTTAAACATACAATAGCGAATAGAATTATCCTTTAATCTAAATATTTTTCTATTAATTAATTTCCCATTTCAAGAAAACGTTTGATGAGGCTAGGGTACCAGAGGCTCTTGTTGTTACTTGAGCTTGAGCCTGAACCTACCTTTAACAAACTGAACCTCGGACCTGTTAAGTTGATAATAATGATAACTATGGGATTTGTGATAAAGTAAATTATATCTTTCAAAAAGCATAGTTATATTTTTTAGAAATCGTCTAATACTTTATACCTAATTAATTTTTACTAAAAACTTTTCCATATTTCTATTTAATTTATTTGTGAATATATATATAGATACGCATATATCCATTTATATTATTTAATTGAGTTCAACTTACCACTACTTTATTTTTATTTTACATCTAGGACTTCTACAATAATACAGTACTTGAGCAAAGTAACACATGAATAATTCATTGACTCATTTTACTAATAATACACGCCAGATGATAATTTTTATTTTTGTCATTTATTAAATTTTGGCCTCAAATACTACCTGAAAATGCAATTACAGTAATCATCACTACGTATATTGTTCAAAGTTTTCTGTCTGTGTGTGTGTTATACTCTCTATTGACGCCTCCCCTGGAGGCCCCATCATATCGACGGCTATATCACTGGATTGGAGTCGATGAGTAGAGTGCACATCAGAGGTGGTGGACACTCATTGAAAAAGCGAGTGGAGAAAACCTTCTGTTTATCTGTCTTAATTTTTATAGGCGCCACGATGGGAAGCGCAACATAATCGACACCTATACCATTAAATCTACAGTTCTGGAATCTGTATTTCAATAGTAGATTTCGAGTAGGGTATTTCGAGGTGGTAAGCCCCTACTTAAAAATAGGGACAGGAACACTTCATTTTAGACAGTAGCTTGAACTTTTAGGGTCGGGAGGGTACGGGATCAGTCGGGTTGGGTTCTGGATAAATCGTATGGTGTGCGGCATGAGTCGTTTGGAGTACGGGATCAGTCAGGTTGGGTTCGAGATCAGTCGGGTAGGGTACGGGATGTGTGGGGTATATGATAAGTCCGGCGGGGACCGGGATTATTAGGTTGGTGTAATCGATCTTTCGGGTAGTCAGGGTTCAGTCGGTTGAGTCCATGATCATTTGGGTGGGGTTTGAATTCATTCAGGTGGAACTCGGGATCATTCGGATTGGGTCCGAAATCATTTGGTGGTGTCTGGGATAATTCAGACTGAATTTGGTATTAGTCGAGTGGGGGTCCGAAATCATTTAGTTAGTCAGAGATCAGTCTGGTGGGGTCTGGGATTAATCGATTGGGGTCAAGGTTAAGTCAAATGGTGTTTTTAATCAGTCGACTGGGTTCATGATGATTCGTGTGGATTTTGGGACCAGTCAGGTTGGGTCTAAAATTAGTCTGGTAATGAACGTGAGCTGAAGGGTTGGGTCCGAAATAAGTTGGGTGAGATCTGTAATCAGTCGCGTGGTTTCCGTAATGAGTCGGGTGTGGTCCTGGATGGGTCTGCTTTCATATAAAAACCTGAACCTGTTGTGCCCTACGAAGGTGGGCTTTATCTAGTTTTTTAATAATACTCTAAATTTGATAAATATTTCGAATAATGCGTATTTTAATTTGATATACTAAATAAGGTTCAAGTAAGGATGTTGATAGCTCTCGACAAAATTATATGCCAATATTTTTATAATTCCTATTTAAGATGCTTTTATCTTATGTGTTTTTCTAATATAATAATCTTTTGTGATACACCATACGCATTAATAGCTATTTTGGTTATTAGTTAAAACTTTATAGTAGAGTTCACACTAGACTAGTAAACGGGTACCCGAATGTCGGGTTCGGGTCGGGTACATGCCAAATATGTCGGGCTCAAACTTGTCAGGTTCGGGTGGGGTTTTAAAATTTTTATTACAAGACCCGACTTCATAAAAAATACAAAGATATGAACAAAAATTTAGTAACACTTTTGCCATTTTTAAAAATGGAACTTTATTTATGACTAAATAACAAATATTAGTTGTAAAACTACTACAACATTTAAATTATATGGTATTTTTTTGCTATAAATTATTAAAATTTGCTTAAGATGGATGATCAGGTCCGGCCAGATTCGGGTTCAAACCTGTCGGGTTCAAACCTATCGGGTTCGGGTCGGGTTCCGAAATTGCTTTCGATTTACTAGTCTACTACGTATACTTAAGGTTTATAGTTGGTAAATTAGGGTAGTTTTTATTTGTAATCTTACTAAATTGAACAAATAACTCTAGATTAGTATTGGAAACGTGATAAATTTAAGAAACATTGCATTGCATTTTCTTAAACGATTCTAACTCCAAAATGAGTGTCGATTTAGTTAAAGCATTACTGTTAACGAACACTACAGTTCTAATGTTATCAATTGGGATGTATTCACATTCCATATACAGTATGGAAACACACAATAAATTATTTTACTATATAAGGGAAACCTATATAATTGGATGTTTAGCTAAAAAATATCAAAATTCATTAATTGTTGTTAATTTTAACCTAAAATTTATCGAATATTTGTAATCTTTTGAATGTAATAAAGTTCGAAACTTTCTACATAACTTTTAAATATTACAAAATCGCTAACGAATCGAGAACACTCGTAGAGATTATCCGGCACTCAATCAGAGAGTATTCCTATTAAAAATAAATTGGCTTTTGATGCTTTTATTGCTAAAATCAAATATTTTCACGCCACACCAATTGAAGTTGAAAACATAAAACGGAATCACTTAACTAAAAATAATTGTTTTATAATGGAATTTTTTCTCATTTGGATTATATTAGATAATTAATCAGTGACATTTTAAACTTATTTTTAAAACAATTAATATTATGTTAAATAGAGAATAAATTACTCGGAGAAAACTAAAATAAAAATTATTGAGATAATAAATGGTTAAAAGTTTTAGCCATAGCAAAATATAAAAACTTTGAAAAATTTTGCAAAAGTGGTTTGGATGAGATTTCATAATTTAAAATTGACCACCAACATTGCTGAAATGATATCAGCCTCCGATACAAAAAAGAGCAAGTATATACGGTATGAACTCCGTAGATACGGTTGTTCATAGACAATAGCAGTGTGTGGGATGCATGTTATCCAAACCTTGCATAACGAAATATAAACATGTATAAATATTGTCAATTTTCAATATCATTAAATAATAAATGGCAAGTTTAATCAATTATTCAGTTACAAAGGTCTTGCTTATATATTGTGTAACTAATCCAACGAAATAACTTATGACATTTATTAAAGGATAACATTTGCGCTATATTTTGATTGAACAATGATAAAGATGTTGCGAAGTGCTATCAATTACTAAATTCAATGTATTATTGTCTTAAAAGCCATATACGGGTAGATAGATCTAATGTTTAGTGCGAAAATAATTTTAATTTCAAATCAGATTTTTTAAAACAATTACGGAAATGTAAACTATACAATAATATTACACATATTAAAAGTTTTTTATTCTTTATTAACACATTAAAAATTTTGAATGTCACATTCTTCATGTTTCATATAAAATTATATTGTTTTTCAATTTAATGAATAAAAACAATACTATGATAGCTTCTTTATATAACGTTTACAGTAATCTTATTATTTAAGAAAATAAATGCACAGAATCTACACTATATAATGTTTTTTCTCAAAATAATTTACTTTCTATTTAACACCAAATCAATTATTCAATAGTCCTTAGCTAAGCAAAATAATCTAGGAAAAAATTACTTAGTCTCGGTCTAAAGTTCAATTACCATCACTAATGTTTGCCTTATCTCATGATTAAAGTGAGGCTTTAAAAACATAATCTTTATAATTTAATCAATTTGATCCAAAAGCATACTGCATAATATATTTCAATTAAAAATTATTCGATTATATGATCATTTTCGATATCACCTATTTTGCAGCTATAAGTAGAAAAGGTACTGGCAAAGTCGTAGAGAATTATAAATCTATTATTACAACTGGAGTTATTGCTAATGTGGATTATAGTCATAAAACCCATAATAGGATAATAGTATTAATTGTACATTAATGTATTAGTTTTTTTACCGAAATCACGGTTAAGTCATTTTTTTCTATTACCCAAAATGTTTTTACCAAGCTCTAATTAAATTGAACTAGAATATTATCTGACTAATAATGTAAATTTAAAATTTTTACAAAATAAAATACAAGTCAACATTTTTTCGACTGATGCAAATATAATTTTAGATCAGGGATAAACAGTAATAAACTTTATCGTAAAACTTTTATTGGTTTCAGAAAATGGTCTTTTCATAACACCTTGAATAGCCATCATAAATATATTATATAAAGAGTAACTTATTTAAACAAAAAAATAAAAATGGAATAAATTTAAGCTTATAATAATTATTTAGAAAGAATATGAACAAACATTTAATTATAACTTACAATTAAACTTGAGAAATATATTCGAATTCATTGTCATCAATAATAGAACTTATTTAATAAAGCAAGATTTTCAATCAACATAAAATTTTTTAAAAAACCCAAATTTAAACTAAAATTTCCTGAGGCTAAATCCATATGCTAATCTTTTGATAACAAAAGAAGCTAAAAAGAATGTTTTAACTAAAGTATACAACGCAGCGAGTATTGGATTGTAGTCTAAAATATTCAAAATATTAGTTTTGCTTCTAAATTTGTCCAATTGTAAGATTCATATTTTTTTGACACAAGAAATTACCACTTACTCGTGTACAAAACGCTTCACTAAGTTTTCACAAAACTTGACTCGTTTCTAAAGATATAAAAAATTGTCTTATATTCTCTTAAAACAACGTATTTTTCGCTATTTAAAAAAATTTTAAATCCAAAAATAGTTGTTATTATCGCAGATAAATTTAATATAAATTCCAATAAAAATATTGTGACCACAACTAAAAAAACTGCCATAAAGATGTGAAGAATGCCGATCTTAAAAAGTAATCGAATTTGATGGGCCAAAACAAACATTTTTTCGGTGCGTTTATGTCATAAAAATGTGTTCAAACAGACATAAAGTTATAGAGTAGTTGACAATAAAAAATATATATCATCTCTACGAACGTTGTGGCTTCAAAACTTTAAAATCTTATTATTAGTGATAAATTATCAAAAACTGATAAAAAGAAAATTTTCATTTCCTACATTCTCTAAACTAGTAAAAAAGATTTCATTAATATAAATTGCGGCATTGTGTTATCTTTAGTTGCGCGTTAGCTTTACCTTAAATGATACTTTGCTGTATAATGTGTTTACTGTGAAAGCTAACAGCAAAACTTATTTGCTTTGGCGAACAATACGACGCAACTATTACTTTACATTTTGCTTTTTCTAATTCAATTAAATTAATTAAATATTTGTATTTCGTCACGGATTTATTAAATCAATTACCACTCAAATTTAAATCTAAATGAAAGTTCACTTATATAAATTGCTTCTACTTTTTTTAAAGTTTGAATCAAATTTTGGCGATAATTTTTATTTTATATATATTTGGTCCAAAATTGTATAGAATGCGCTTAAAGGATCTTTTTTATGTAAATTTAAAATTACGTAAATTAAAGCACAAATCGAATATTAATTAATAGTTATGTCAAATAAGGAATTGCGCATAAATAATATATTTATAGCCACGCGCTAAATGATTGTTGCAGATAATTACAGTAAATCACATTAAATCTAGATGAATTAGTTTGCGCTTTCATTTTTGTTCGATAAAATTTTAATTACATAATAGCATTAATTTTTTTTAAAGAAACAATAGTTAATTGTTTTAAATCTAAATGGTAACATATATTAACTAATAAAATTGATTAATTAGGCGTACGTTGAAGCCATGTATAAAAGTATTACAGTATAATTAATTTTAATAATTAATAAAAGTAATTATGCTCCGTATAAAATTTGCGAAACTCGGTTCAAATTAAAGCTATATTGAAAGATGCATAGACCTGAATAAATATCTTTTTTAGCTCACTTTCTACGAAGCGAATTCTAGCTTACCATTATTTCAATAATGTAAACATTATATTTTCTCATTGAAAAGCATTCATACTGTACACACACATATTATTTGTCAAGAAACATATTTTGAAAGCTTATTATTGGAACTAAAATGACGTTTTCAGTGTCAAAGTGCGATTAAATCAGGCTAATAGTTATTTTTAGGGTATTAATGTTGAAAAACTAATAAAGCTTATCTGATAAATAAATAGAACCTTACTAGTCATCGTGACCACAGACCATTCCAGCTCTTTGCTGAACAACGATCCATAGCTGATGGCAAATACAAGTGTAAGTATAAGCCATCACTAGTGAGGGAAAAATTAAGATAAGCCATAACATATAGCATTCATAGAATGGCCACCAGAAGTGTTCGTTCCAGTTTTTCACACACCAATACGCTTTCACTCTAAAGCCAACTTCTAAGTGAACCTGTCATGTAATTGAAATATCGATCAAATCATACAAACTCATGCATTCATTAACAATTCATGTAAATACTAGTGTTTTTCCTATATTGCAAGAACAAAATTACGGCACAGTTATTAAAAGTGTTAAATAATTATATAACAACGTATTCATACTTGTATGTACAACACTGGAAGTGCCAAACTAAATGAGATGAGCCAAATCGAAATGATTATTTTTTTCATGTAATTCATAGAGAAAGTAGCTCTACATTTAACTGGATGTATGATCGCGTAATATCTAGAAATTTAATCAAATTTAATTTATTAAATGTGTACAACTTTAATTAATATTTCTAACAACATTAAAACAATTTTTAACTAAGTTCTCAGTTTCGCATTAATACGGCAAAAGAGGACTTCGACTTCTATTGTTATTTATTGAAAACGTTATTTTCCTAAAGTGCAATTTTTTCTATATATCATAGCCTACTATATTAAAGACAATAAAGCACTTTAATTTGTAATTTCTGGCAGAAGTCGATAGCACTAATATTTTTTTCGTAATAGTAAAGTGATCTCAGTTGGGAACGATGAATACAAATGCTTCTTTTGTCGGTTTGCAGTGTTTGTTTTACAGTTACAGTATTGTCCAACACTTTGGAATCTCGAATCTATTCAAGTGTTTCTGTGATTTATTTTTTTTATACAAACAACTATTGTTATTAAATATTGTGATAAAAATGTGCGGAATTCCTAAAAGATTGTCTTAAACTCAGATATTTTTTTTTGTTTAGCTCATCATTCTCTGAAGAGTGAATTTAATGCCATTTTAGCACGAGATAACTTGTGCCACGTTAATGTGTTCGCAGCATTTAACGATGCATCCAATGAATAACTCAAAGGGAAATCTTTGTGCTTTAATTCTATATGTATTTAATAATTCATTAATTATGTAAAAAGAGGCGAATTTATAAACCTTTAGAGTATAGAAATGAGTCGAGAAATTTGTTTTAATTTGACTATAATGTGGATTTATAGAAAGATTTGACGACAAAGTGAAAATTCACTGTTACTTTAAAGATAACTTAATTAAGATTTTAATAAAATATTGAATATCCTAT
Source organism: Phthiracarus laevigatus (assembly GCA_034700185.1). Taxonomy (NCBI): domain Eukaryota; kingdom Metazoa; phylum Arthropoda; class Arachnida; order Sarcoptiformes; family Phthiracaridae; genus Phthiracarus; species Phthiracarus laevigatus. The sequence goes on along the minus strand of JAQIXJ010000040.1, from coordinate 56,724 downwards.
ACAGATAAAATTATGCTGTAGATATACAAATCATATAATCGGAATGCTTGAGATATGAATGCATTATAAAGCCTGGGAGTAACGTCACATCTGTGACGTTTCCTAATAATGCTTTGTCTATAGCAGTCCGCTTGTATGACACAAATACTTTACATTAGCAATAATAATTAACATTAGTTATATTATTATTTTAAGCGTGTGATTTGACTTACAATTTACACTTAAGTTCAGAAATGACGAAAATTTGAATAAACAAATTAATTTAATTTGTGAAAAATGAAAAAGTAAAATAAGCAGTAATGATTAAAGTGTTTTAATTTGCAAGATTGTTTCTAATGAGTTTGTTAGTACGGCATGTGTAGACAAGTGAAGTATCGATTATGAAAAAGAATTTATTTAATCTACATTTCTATCATTTTTCATTAACTAATAAGTTAACGCGTGAATCTAACATTTGAGAATTGAATAACAACATGCGATGCGATAATTATTCTATAAGGAACAGAGAACTTGTTTATAGACGTAATAATTTAAAATAATTCAAATGTTTGGTATGTTTATACGTATTACGTAATAAGCTTACATTTATTACAGTAATACGTGTACATTTAAAAACTTTTAAAATAGTTTATGCCTTAAAATAATTAAAAAAAACATAGAACTAAAAAATTCAATATTTCTCTTTTGTCGCCATTATTGTATATATACTATATTTAAGTACCACTCATGATTGAAAACTGAGACAATTACAGATTAAAAAATCGTCATTTCAACGCCGACAAAAAATGCGTACTTTTCGAATTGACATAAACTATGCAAAGCTTAAATTCCTGTTATTATAGCTATTAAAATCAATTTTACCTGTGCAAAAAAAACCAAAATTTTTATGGCATATTGAAAAATGCCATTATATGATTGATATTTCCGTGTGTCTGTGTGTCCGTCCCCTAAACATTTTAGTATTAAACTTAATAATGTTCTAATTTGTTACATAGACTCAGAACAATATGCCATCTTATGTGTGTTCTACTCTTGTTTTAATATACGGTAATTATTGTCCGATAAGCTCGACCCAACCATTAGTGGAATAATAAAAATTTAAAACCTTTTAATAATCCTAATTATTAAATGGGATGTAAATGATTTTAAAATATTGAATTAATGAGACAATTTTTCTCCTTTTTATGCGACTCAATTCAATTTTCTTTTACATTCGATCGGATAAAATTTTTGTTCCATTTACATCGTTAGTAAAGACACTTACTCCTGCACAAAACTTTTACTGTAATTAAAAAAGTTTTCATTCGAGTTGACATTAATTGCACACTAGTTAAATGGTTGCATCCTACGCCCCAATAGTTTAACATTAAAAACCATACACATTAGTAGTGATGCAGAACTTCTATTTTCAGGAAACAAGTCAGTTGTAAGAATTTTTAAATACTTGTTTCGAGAGCAACGCTGCTTAATATAGATGAAACGATTACAGGGTATGCAAAAAATATACAAGATGACTATTACTTGAGTTTTTTAAATATAAAAATCAAATAATTGTTTATAAAACGCATATCTAATAAAATATTATAATCTGATCTTTAAGAAAATATGGTTTTTAAAATTTTTGTTTCAAATGTTAGAAACCTTGTTTTTGCTGAACATTTGTTGCTCACTTTTGGCACATTTATGACAATTTTTACCAATTTTATTCGTTTTTGACCCATTTTTCATCTAACAGTTAACCCACTATACATTTCAGCTATATTGTAGTGACTTTTTTGCAACAATTAGAAAATGTTGTTTTAGTAAGTGCTTATAAATAAATACAAAAATGTAAACATTTGCCTCGAAGTTATTTGAAAACTAAAAATTTATAAAATAAATACAACGATTACAATGCAATGCAATCTCCAAATCTAATGTATTTTTACCTCCAGTATGAGAGACCGGTTTATTACTACCGAAGTTTGATTTATAAGATGAACATAAAACGAAACAAACCGATGTTAATTTTAATACTGTAGTTAATGCGAAGTTCAAAGCATAAAGCAATGCCAAAAACTATAACTTTTGTTTGTGTTTAAATCAAAAATTATGCAACAATTATTAAAGATTTTAGTTTTTCGAAGTTTAAAATTTAATTTTTTATTTATGAGATGTTTCTCAGAACTTATGAATTGAAAAACCGTTATCTCTATCATTGCCAACAAAATGCGTTTACCTGTAAACCTAGCTGTAATCACTATAATTAGAATGCGTTCGTGTTTGTCATAAATTTTCCTAAAATGTATGAAACATTTCTGAAGCTGTCATTACTATCGCTATTATATGATTTATGCTCAAAACTGTACGTGAATTCCCAAATACATAATTATACGAATATTAAAAAAAACTATAACGAAACAAGGATTACAGCAAAGATAATACATAGAAATATATAAAAATTTAATAGCAAACCATCAATCTAAAAGCAAATAGTTTTGCGAAAATTTCTAAGCCGTAGTTTTCGAATATTTTCTTACAGTAAGAAATTAATATTTTCCAAATTTAAACATTTATTTTAAAATGGTTTCCTAAAAAAATAAAGAATAAGTTGGATATGATTGAGTTTGTAATCTAAACCTAAACCAAATAAGTTAAAATAGTTTTCAAGATGTAACTCTCAAGTATACTGACCAGGTTTTAAAGTAATTTTTCAAAATAATTTATCGTGATTAATTAAATCACATTTTGTTTACTACAGTATATTTTTATTTTGATACGACAATTTGATATAAGCTTTTAATCATTTTCGATATTATTTTTGTCTATTTAGTGTAAATTCAAATTTTCGAAAACTTGAAAATTCACTTAAATCTTATATATCCATTTCGAACTGGATAGTGATATAACAGTAAAATAGACAATCCATTGCAACAATGGACATATGTTCAGCCCACTCTCTAGACAACCTTAAAATGTTACTTTAAGAAACTAAAGACTATGAAATATGAGTCTATAACTTGTTTAGTTAAACTGATCTTTAAATATATTGATCTTAAAATCTAATTTCCTAACCTTTTACTAGTACGCACTAAAAAATTCATTTTCTACAAGAATAAAAAACATCTATTTAATTTAAATATATTATATTACCAATAATCAGCGAAAAATTATCTTTGTAGTATAATTGAAAATTGATTTTCATAAAAGATATGGCAATTGTTTATTGCAAATGAGCTCGAAGCAAGCTATAAAAATTGGGCCAGATTTATCAATCGAATATTATTATATATCCAACATTATAATGAACATGATAGCTGGTATCCTTAAGGTATAATCACGTTACCACTTGTTAATGGAATACTAGAATTATTTGTATTTTGAAACTACGGCACAGTAATCGCATGCGTTATAACCCAAGTCAGCTCAGTTAAAATTCGAGATTCAACACTTTTCAACACCGAGATTCCAATTTTGCTGACTATTTTAGTTTTTATTAGGATTTAATAGTATAGTTTAATAAAAAAAATAAAATAGTGAATACTAAAATATTTTGAATTCTGAAATATTAACGATACTGTTTTTTTGAGTTTTATAGCCAGAATGTGTCTAACATTATAAAAAATATTCCATTTATTTTGAAAGTTTTATTAGTTTGTTGGAACAAAAAATGCCATTAAACTTTATATGTTAAGATAATTATAATAAAAATTAAAATAAATATTCATATCTAAGATAAATGTTAGCACACTTTTAAAAACTACTAGTTTGCATATCATAATAATAAAAAATATAAGGTCTTAAGTCAATATCTTGGGAGATTTTTTTTTGTAGAAAAACAAAACTTTAAATAAAGTAATGTGTAAATGTTGACTTACGTGTAGTATTTTAAGTTTTCGGGTTAAACAGGCATAACAAGCGGGTTTCGATTCTAAAAACATTAATATAACTATTACTAACTATGAACTATCATATAAACTTTTGCTATATTTAAAATTTGGTAAACAAAAGAAGTAACATATTTAGACCGAACATTTGATATTCATTAGCGTAAAACCAAACAATTAAACAACAAATTTTTTGATTTTTTGCGCTTTAAAGAGAGTGGTTATAAATTGATGTTATCGGCGATTATATGAGATCGAAGCCAAACAATGAGTGGCACTTCAAATAATTGATTGGACAAATGAATGACAATCGCACAGAATCATGCACTACTGTACTGATGTCTGAATCAAATCGAAACAATGCCCAATATATTAGATTAACATCAAACGTAATTTGAAATGCGCCACAAATACAATTAAGCTGAATTTAATTTCAACAAATGCATAAAAATAATTGGGTTTAAATGTTAATTTTGAAGTCAAGTTTTAACACATCGAAAACTATATATACAATATGTATACAAACAAAGTAAGCATTTTTATTTTAAGGTTTGAAGCTCTAAATTCAGAAATTTTTTATCTAATATTTGATATCAAACAAATATTTTAGTCAAAATATTAGAAATAGTTATGGAACATGCAGATCGAATAACTTACGAATAGAATGATAATAGCTTTCTAATAATTAATCATCAAAGTATAAGCTTAGTAGTCTTTTCAATATAAATAAAAATATATTTATTACCAAAATAGTAAAAACATTATAGCATATTACAGCTGTATTAATCTGAATAAATGTTCGTAAATCCAATTTCTATAATAATATATATCTTTCAGAAAGAATGATTAAAATTGATTTTCCGAAAATTCATAAAATATTGCTTAATAGCCTTAATGCAGACTTAATACAGACTCAATGCAGACTTTATGTAGACCTAAAATGTTTTTATAACTTTATACTATCGTATGATTTCATAAACCACTCCAAAATCATCTAAATTTGTGCGATTCTAGTTCATATATTTTCGAAATAGCGGTTAAATTTAGAGTATTAATAAAAATGTTTTGATGGAGCTTTACGACATGGTTATAAATTCTCAGGGTTATATAGGATTTGTCATGAAAATGAGAATAAAATTATTTAAACAAAAATGCGAGTAAATAATAAATATTATTTAGTTATCAAACGTTTTTTTTGTCAATGGATTGAAACTGTCAGTTACACAGTTAAATTAATCGTACTTATCGTGTAAGTGAGTTTTCAACAGTCAACAAATTTCAGTAATGAATTCGCTTAATTCACATTGTTCTCTAAACAAAACAAACAAGTAAGCTAAAAACAACGAAATTTTGCACTTAAATACTTAGATGGTTTGCACTGAACGATGATTGGCAGATCAACACGTTTGTGTAAATTTTTACGAATTATTTTATGGCTGCTAAATTGATGACTGTCCCGAAAATCACAAAATCAGTACAATTAATTTAATAAATAATAATTATAAATAATTATGTGTGTTATGGATTAGCTTTGAAAAATATTCAATAAGTTAATGTCGAAAAGCTACGCTTGTTTTTTTTAAATTCTAGACAATCTATTTGCACAATTGATTTACATAATAGTTCCTACAGTCTAAACAAAGTTTTTTATTTTAAATAAATATCCATTAAATAAATTAGAAAAAAATTGTACTAAAACTTTTGGTTAAAATTTAGTGTTTTCTAGGAATTCTATAAATTAAATTATGTGACGTCTATAGAATAGACTCTATACTATAAAATCATTTAATGCACACGTTTATTATTTTATAGCTGATGCAATAATAAATAAAAAAATTAGAAAATATTAAATTAAACAAATTAATAGAAAATATAATTTTTTAAAATCATTTAAAATTCTGTACGATCAAAACTATGAAATTTTTTAGACGAAAAATATGGCAACGAATTTTCACATGTTTATATATAAGCGTACGTTCGAAAAATTTCAACACAGTTTTAGGATTTAAATTTAAAAAAGTTTGCAAATATTTTTGTAAAATGAGCTGTACCTGAATTATTTTATAAAAAGAAAAGAAAATCTGCTTTATTTTGAAATCGGAAAAAATTTTATTCAGTTCTCCAATTTTTAAGATTTTGCTTTTAAAACCTTTATGAGAAATTTTTGTTGGCCAACAAATTTTACAGACATTGCTAATCGATTAGCATTGGTAATGGGAAATTTTTAGTTTTCAAATATTTCAATAAATCAAGATTACGATGAAAAATTTGAATTCCCATTTTTAATACTTTTAGTTATTGTGTGAATTAAATACGTTAGAATATATTTATTATGTGTTATATTATATATTAAACCAGGAACGACATTGTCATACAGAGCCACTTTTTGATAGCTTAATGCATTGGTTTTTCCACTACGGCGATAGTAAATTTAAATAAACATCGATAGTTTTTGGAAATATATTTTTGCATATAAATTTAGTTAAAATTATTAGACCGAAAAATCAGAACTTTACTTATGATTATAATTCAAACAAGATAAAATTTACATATTACTTTAGTTCACTATAGTATAAAAGTAATGCTCATAGAGAAAGAACAATCAAATGATTAAATCAAGATTTTCATAGTTTTTGCATATAAATTTCTTTTTTTCGGAATGTTATGGATCTTTTCTAAATCAGTTAAGCTCGAAGCAAGAAAAACATCTGCTCAACGCATCAATTTAAATGCAAATTTTGATTTTACTTTTGTTCTATACTCTAATCATTTTTGTTTTTTTATTAACTGAGTTACAATCATTTACAAAATAGTTATCGAAAAAGTATTAAAATCAAACTCCATTACCGGCTACTTAAGCAACTTTTTTGCGTAACGCCACACTAAATTAGTATTTTCTTTTGATTTAAGCTTGAATTTGAAAATACTTTATAAATCTCTAATAACAACTTGAAAATAAATTTGATGCAAAGTATACAATGTTTCAAATGTATAACGTAAGCATAATATAAAATTAATTTTGCTAAATTTTAATTAAATAATATTTATTTTAAGAAAAAATAATGAATACTATTATTTAAATAAAATAATGGTATAAAGTGCAATTAAGTTTAACAGAAAACTAGCATTAATTATTATTTAAATAATACCTAAAACTAATATTTATATTGAAAATTATTTTCTGTATTATTATTTCTTAATACAAGTTTATTTGGCGAACCCTATTGAGAATGAGTGAGTTTGAAATTTCAATTTTCATTTCGAAGTGTTTTTAACCACTTTATTTAACAGCTTAGTTCACAGTTATTGCCTTCAAATGACCAATTCCTATCGATTTGGACAATTGTGTGTTCACAGTAAAAGCAAATTACAAAATAGATGTTATTATCTGTTTGTCCAAAAAAATCTTAAACTAATTTATAGAACATAAGAGAGTTGGATGGTTAAAGCAAAAGGTATTTTACTGGCACCTAAATAACGATAAATTGTGTTTTAGTGGATTCTCAATGGTAATAATAGATTATTTGGGACTATTCCAAACGTTTTACCAACTCTTCCGTAAAATTACGGCACTAAAACTTGTGGGTACAGGCAGTCACACAAAACAATTTATTAATACAAAAATTGTACGAAAATTAAAATAGCAAAACAAAACTGAAATGTAAATACAGAACTTGAAAAAATATAAAACTTATATATATATAATCTAAAGGCATTTATTTACATTTAAAACGAAAATAAAATTAGTTTTGTTCATCATTTAACAGAATTACGCGCATATTTCCAGCGAATAACTTATGACTGAATTTGCTTTGGAAAAACTGCACAGTAATATTGTGTTTTATACAAATGTTTCATACAACAAAAAATAATAAAAAAAGATAATTCTTAAGCTTCTGATGCGTTTCGAAATGCAGTAAAAAAATACTCCAAAGGGATATTCAATTTATAATGTACTGCACAGTACTTTGCGATAAGAATTTTTTTTGTTAATTTAATAAATGTGAGAGCATTGTGAACGCATTCTGTATGCCGTACATATTATAGGGGAGAAAACTCATCATTTCTTCTCTAATCAAATTAAATATTGTGTTAAAAACAAACAACTTCGCAATTGTATTTGACATAACAAATTTTTTTTTGATTTCAAGACGACTTTTCATACGCTATATTGTACTGTACGAATAAGCGTCATAGTTAATATGAAAATCCCATTTCAAGTAATTTTTTTCGTAATTATTCATTCGTCATGAGAGATGCATTGGTTATAAGCATTAATATTCGCAATTATATTTAAATTTTGAGTCATTTTCACTCTGTTTATTTAGATACTGATAAACAGATGAAAGCAATCCAAACATTTCGATTTAGAATTCCGTTTTAACATCAAATGTATTGCACATAAAATTATTTATAAGCAGGGATAAGGATTTCCTGGTAAATCCCGATTTTTTCCTTTAATCACATAACCGGGAGATTAACATATTAACTTTTATTAAACAACCATTTAATAAAAAGTGGTTTTATTTTCTCGAAAATTCCCGTATTACTATAATGATCTAAAGTAGAAAAATTTAGAGCATTATTTGTAAAATTCTGAAAAATAGTTTCAATACTATCATATTTCTAATGCTAAACGCATACGTCAAAAACTTATTGAAGAAAAATAGACAGCGTTTTTATAAAAAAAATTAAAAAATGTTTCATTATATTCAGTTCAACTCTTTTTTTTGTAAATTATTGTTTTTTGATAGCAATAAAAATTAAATTTTAGTTCCCTATTCTATTTCCGCTTTCAGTACATTTTTGTTCCCGTTCCCTCCGGTTTTTACCATTTTTTAGTCCCGGAAATCCCTATCCCTATTTATAAGAGTTTAAAGTTGACATACCGTTCAATACTCATGATTGTAAGCGTGAGTACGGAGCATATAGCGCTAACGTTTTGAACATAATGCACTAATTTACAACCAAACCATCCTAATTCCCATGTATACGAAAATAGTTGTCCAAACTGCTCATAGAAATTAAAGTCTATTAGAATTTCTTTTAAATATTCACATGAATTTATGATAATTAATTATTAATTAATACATGCAAAATTTAAGCTTATTTAAAAACTAATCATTAGAATAATTGTGTAAATGTTAGTTTTATTATAAATACGAATAATTATTTATAAATTCAATTTCGATAAAAATAAGTGTCGCCTGAAGATTTTACATTGTTTAATGATTCTTATTATTAATTTTATTTGGTTTGTATAAAGTTGTACCAATCAATATACGTAATTTTAAGCTGAATGTTGCTATGTAATTCAATATCACATTTAGCCTTACATCGGTAATTATTTATCAAAAATAAAATTTGTTCTAACAGATATGATGGTCTTATTATGCTGTGATATTCATATTGGTTTCATAACAAATTAAAAAATTGCCTGTTAAGCCATTATTTACATTTTTTTAAAGAATTAATTTTCAAAAATGATTATAAATACAAGTTCATAGAATTTACGAGTACAATCTATAACTACTGTATTACACCAACTTATTTATACACGCAAGCTCTAGATTATCTTTAAGCTCTTTTTTTTTGTTCTGATTGATCTTCCAACTAACTGCTCAAATCATTTAAACTTTATGAGTTTAAATATTAATGTAATGTTTTGGCGAAAATTAATTTTGCTAAACAAGTGAATTTAATGTTATTAGTTGTTTATTTTTATTACAATTTAATTTATTGATGCTGTTGTAAGCTTCTCATTAAATTCATTTAATAATTAATTTGTGTAATAAAACCGGTTTAATTACGAGTATATATTCCAATAGACAAACTTGTTTATTTATGTATGGAAAAAAGCGACTAACTTATTGAGACTTCGATAATCCTGAATAAGAATTCAACTGTCCAATTAACATATATTTTGATTTCTTTTATAAATTGTTTTAATCGTGGAAAATATTTAAAAAAGTAGTTACGAATAAAATTCAAAAATTTAAGTTTTAAGAAGTTGTTAAACAATTTGTTTAATGGACTATAAATATTGTATAATTTCTTTGTGTAACTTTAATAGTAAATAACGTAAATAACGTTAAAAACTAATACGAAACAAATAACGAAACTAAATATGATAAATAATATTGAATATAATGATAAGATATATTATAACATCAGTAACATGTGAATGCTGTTAGCCGTTAATAAATAAGTAATAAGTGGCAGAATATAGTACATTTGGAACTACGGAAATAGGAAATAATGCACACAACAAAAAAGTGGTACACGCATACACGCATTAAGAATTATGAGTGCATTAAGTAGTGATTATGCCAATATTCTGTTATATTTATAGTTTGGAAAGGTGTGCGACACATCAACCAAACCTCTATGGAGTTCAAAAAATCAAAATTATAAATGTGATAAATTTGGAAAAATTTTAAAAATGAGGGAACGGAAGTACTTGGGTAAAATTTAAGAAGGAAATTTTAAGACGTCAAATCTAGGAGTCATATTCACCAAACATTAACTAAATTCTTCATTAAGCAATTGCATTGGTAAATTATAAAAAGTAAAGAATTAAATTTAAGGGAACATAATCATTGTTTATGCAGGTTATTAATTAACATTGCTGATATATTCTGTCAACATTTAATTAGAATTCCTTTTTATTGATTTAATTGGAAAGGAATCTTTGGAATGACATGGAATTCTTAAATGTAATCACATGGTTAATCAATATAGTCACATTAACTAGTTAATCTACTGAGAATAAATATTGTTTAGATACTTTCTTAAACATTAAGTACGACTTTCATCTTTTAACTGTTTTCGTGAAAACTTTTAAAAAAATTAAAGTGACCTCTTATTTAGTGTATACTAAATGTCTTAAAATGACGATAATAAAATGACATGACTACTGTAACAGCCAAAGTATTCAGTATTAAAACGTAAGAAAAATAAGAATTTTCCGAGTAATAAAAGTGTAATAATGTAAAGCTTATATTTAAATATCTGTGGTATTCAGAACTCGAACGAAGTTATTAATGTTTGTGTTTACTCGGGCGTAAAAAAGGTTAAAAGTTTTTCCATTGCTAACATAAATGAAAATAAATTGTTAACTAAATAATTTTGATGGCACTTTTAATCCATATATTCCTGACTTAAGACTGTTTATTAGAATCCGATGAAATGAAAACAATAAAGTCGAAAGACAGATCAATTTCATAAGCTTTAGTTGCTTCTGGCAATACAATATAAAAGCATTTAAGTTTTAGTTTGGATCAAATAAACAAAAGATAAAAATAGACGCAAAATAGTTTCCAGTAAATTTTAACGAAAATTCTATTAAATTATGATTTGCCAGCTATCTTCAAATTTCTAATAAACAACCCTTCTATTTATAAGTTATACTTGCATTTATTTTATTTTCGAAATCAATGCTAATTTCTATAAATATTTATAGTTTGTCACTGCGAACAAAAGTTAAGAACAGAACAATTATAATGATGGTGTTGTATGTAGTGGTATATTTCTGAACTTCATTATTTATTTATTTTTGTTGGCAATTATCTGATTTAAAGTTCGATGCTTTAAATTATTTAATTGGGTTTTAAAGATACTCTTAAATACTTGTAATTCAAGTAATAATTTTATTACTATTGATTAATTCAAATTCATAAATTACCTCTGTTCATATGCCGAAATCTATTTGAAAACTTAAAAACCCCTGCAAAATCTTATAGAAATCCCAACCAATATTCAACAAATGAGTTTTCAATCCCTTCTTATTTTTCATCCAAATATATTCAGAACAAACTGACTTTTTCGAGTAATAGGTTTTACAAAATCCTGGTATAACATAAAATATCAAAATAACTTAACACCATGTTTGCTATCTAGAAGGACATTCGGGAAATTGATAGATATTGTCAAAACCATGAAAGCGTGCGAAAAATAGTCTAGTAAATCGGATGAATTTTTGAACTGTGAAAACTTTTCACTCATTAATAATTTCATGGCAGCCAAAATAAATACCACTGTAAATTCGAAAAAAATTTCTAATTTCATGTATATATGTCTGATGTATGGCTTGTATGTGAATACTCACGTTTCTAATTTACCCGTAAATTAGTGTGCATACCGCGCGCGTTATCTAAGCAAAAAATTGAATTTAAGAAAAATATAAGAATGCGTGTTATACAAGTCTTGTAATTTATACAAATGGTGCGCGTAATCTAAGTAAAAAATTAAAATTTTCTTAAAAATTTAGGTACGCGTTATACACACTAATTAACGGGTACAGTTATTTTCAAGATATTTGGGATAACTACTGTAACTAAGTTATTCAACTTCATTGAATTTTTTTCCTGGTAGATAAGAGCTCAAAATTATATTAAGTAATATAAACTCTGATAAGAGTTAAATTTTGCATTTATGTATGCAAATGCTTAAATTTATATATAATATAAATTGAAATGTTTGCGTAAAAAAAATTCAATAGACATAAAGATGACAAAACGCTTAAAGTAATGAACTTTCGAAATTCTAAAAGAACTCTATAAGAAATAATAATGTGTTTCTCGTGTTAGAATAATCGCTATTATTTCGGATCATTCATTTCCAGCGAGCCTTAAAATTAAACTTTTCTCCCACTCTTTATAATGAAGTAAATGATAGATTAATACCAAGATTATAGGAAATTTAACAGTTATCCGCGTTAGTAACGCAATCCATCACAACACGAGACAATAAGTCACAATACATTTTAGTTAAAGCTTGAAAAAAGTTTTTATCAAATATTGATCATTTATAAAATTCAGTTCGATTGTTTTACAACCGAAGTAATTCTATTTCCTAAAAACCAAAAACATTATATTATATTTTTTATATTTTTCCATCCATTAAAATACTAAGACTCTATTAGTTTCAATCTTCTTATTTAACACATTTGATGAACTTGAACAACACACAAAAAAAATTTAAATTAATTTTTTACATAATGAATCTTAAATTCTAACAAACTTTACAAATACTAATGATTAAGAAATTTTATGAAATTAATTAAGCCATGATTTTAATCAAAGCAATAAATAATGCTAATCAATAAAATCATATTGTTTTTATTGCTACTTTGTACTGAATACACGTAATATATCGATAAATTTTTTGATGGCAAATGGAATTTTGGCTTAACGACTAAACTCGTCAAAATATGTCAATGTATTTCTATTTACTGACAATGGTATAAACTAAAAAAAACAGAAATACAAAAACATCCATAGAGAATCGGCCCAATCAAAATATTTGCAGTTATTTATAGTATTTTTTAAACAAAATAAAGAACAATTTCGAAAGCATGCTCGCATTAATCTTATGATTCTCGAACTCAGTCTAGTGCTTATCTATTATAATTGATATGTTAAACCACACAAATTCTTGTATTATTCTTAGAAACAATTTTTTATTTCGGATTTTTTGCCGTAAATAACTGAAATTTCTAATAATTTTAATACGACTAATACAGTTTTGCGTATTAATAAATTAATATTTAACCTAAAATTTTAAAATAAAATGTTTAAATTAATGTTTAATACCGCAAATAAGCTTTGAAACATCGATGCATTTTATTTTTTGAATTTCAAGCTCAATAATATTTCATTCAATCTCTTATAATACATGACGTTATCAAAAATTTACTAATTAGTAATTACTGTTTATGCACAATACTGAGCTTTGATCCTGCTTTGATCTATAAACTCTGTGTTACGGTTAAGAGAATAATTATATTTAGTATGTTATTATAAGTTCATTATCGGCACATAAAGTTTTGTGTTTTCAAAATCAGTTGCCAACTTTTTCTTTTTAGTCATTTGTATTTTTAGATTCAAGTTCTTGAAAAAAAGTCTAATAATTTATTTATTCATAAATAAACAAACACGTATTTATATATTTGATATAAAATTTATAAAGACTGCATACAATCTTAATAGTGTTTTAATGTGTATTACAGTATAAGACACTGTATGGTATATTCTTTGCATGTTATTTATTCGAGATAATGCAATTTTAGCTCGCACTTCGTGTCAACTTTTCTTATTCCATGGACTCCCAAAACAATCACCTAAAAATTTTTAAATGGTCATTGATTTAATTGTGTTTAATAAATTTGGCGAATATTATGTTCCTGAACTTGGAGTATTCATATGAATTTTCCATGAAGTGAACCTACAGAGAGCAACACTTATAGTAAAATTATTACAAAACGAGTTCCAATGCGAATATTCTTTCTTGTTTTAACTAAAATTCTTAGCTTCATGTTTCTAAGCTACTGTACATTGTTTTCCTCTCACATTTCAGTTGTTTTTTCTGTTATAATAAGTGTTGCGAAAATAAAATCAAGACATTTTTTTAACAAGTAATCCCTTTGATATTGATTTTGGATATAAATTATCAAAGTTAGCGATATTGCGAATTAAAAATATAGTGATAGAAAAAACTTTTCCTAAAAATATCAATTTTTATAATTAATAAAAAATCTAAGCTTTTTCCTTATCACATGAATTCAGAGTAATTAAAAATTCAGTTTGGTATGCCTTATGCATAAATAAGTATCCTATCTGTACATAAAAATTTACTCATATTCTGTTTGAGTTCATATTCGAATCCGATAACAATTGAAAAATATTTAACAAGTTTAGTCGAAACAGTATGGCTGGATAATATTATAGAGATAATATTGTCCAAAGAGATCATCAGGTAAGCACTGAATTCAACAAGTTTTTCAGTTTAGTTACATAATAATTAGAGAGTCAAAATAATAGTATATAAAAATAGCGCTATAAATAGCAATAATAAATGACCAAAATAGTACTTAAAAATAGCATACATATTTTTTTAAAATATCTTAAAAGTCAAAGTATAATGTCATATCTTCATATTAATATTTATCTAAATCTTTCTTAAATTTAATTTATTAAGAATTTTAATAATTTTTAAAAATTAATTTTTTTATGGTATTGGAAAAAAATTTTGGGGAAGGGGTAACAAAAACTATTCTGATTTAAACGAAATTTTTTCGATTTCGAGCAAAATAGCATTTACAGCCTTTTCAGAATGTATTCAAACTGATTCGGAAACTATTCAAACAAAAGTTTGAAAACCGGTAGTCTTTCAGTAACTATTCAAACGCGTTCAGTAACTATACAAACGCTTTCAATAACTATACGTCTTGTACGTACAAACAAACTGCACGCAATCCAAACTGTCCCATCGCGTACGATCCTTACATTTTTATTAATAGCCCATGCATTGGTCAACTCGTTTATTCGTATAGTTTTTGAAAGCGTTTGTATAGTTACTGAACGAGTTTGAATAGTTACTGAAAGACTACAGGTCTTCAAAATTTTGTTTGAATAGTTTCCGAATCAGTTTGAATACATTCTGAAACCGCTGTATGATATTTTGTGTGAAAACTGCAATTAAATTAAAAAATGGCATTTATAAAGATAGACATAAAATAGACTTCATTTATATGATTCGAGTTTCTGAAAAAATTATATGATTCTAATTTTTGAAATTAAAAAATAGCAAATGATATCAGCTCTGCTCATTAATTTCTTAAAAAATAAATATCTAAATTCTGGCTCGTAAAAGAAGTGTGTTCGATATTTTGGGTCACGTAAGGAAAAAGTTTGAAGACACTGCATTAGACATTAGACGAAGTGCTCTTAGACATTAGACGGAAAATAGAGCAAGAAATGGAAAATATTTATATTTCTGACCTAAAACTGCTTCTAACTCCACTCCATTTGAGTCTTATTCCAACTCCAGCACTAATTTTACTTATTTATTTTTTGCGCTTTATTGGGGATTTTCCCAAATTTCACCAAAAACAATCAAAAAATGACAAAATTGTAAAAACCATATTTTAAAGTTGTAAAGACCAAATTTTATAAAACAATGAATTTTTCCCCAATTTTGTAAACTTATTTATGAAATACAATAAATAAAAAATATTTTCATAACAAATGTATAGATTTAGTATAGACCTATTTTATGTTAAATTGTGATTAAATTTTAAATTACAAATATAAAAAAGAATTTTTTTAGAATGCAGCAAAAACTGCGATTTTGAAAATAAAATAAAATCAAGTTTTATTAAAGTTTGTTAAATTAAGTTTTGAACCCATCATGAGTTTTGAAACTTCTGTATGGCGCAAACCACTAGAATTTTTTATTTATGCTAAAAATTATATTTCATAAGATAAGATATTTGTAATAAACTAAAAATAGAATTTTTTATTCTCAAATAACTACCAATTTTGTGATTTTTACTCCATAATATCCAATGTCTGTTTATTTTTTAATTATAATTCCTTATTAATAATGATGACAGAAAGCTCAATTTTCATGAGCTTGAGCTTGAATCTATTGAGCTTAAGCTCAAAAACTGAATTCATTGAGCTTGAGCTTACAAAAATACGATTAAGCTTGTGAGCTTGCAATCTAATTTTTTTCAAAAACTGCATTTTTTTCAAAAATAATATATCGATTTACATATTTAACTCATACTATAGCTTGTTTACGATTTGTTTATATCATTGTTTAACAAACTATTATATTTTTTGTATAAACAATTATTTCAAAAAAATGTGCAATACTTATGTGAAATTCGAAACATAGTTTGTTAGCGCTTTTTTTAAGTATTATCATAAGCTCATCATAAGCTCAATAAGCTCATCGGTTAAAGGTTGAGCATGAGCTTACAAATCCAAGCTCAAAGGATAGCGAGCTTCAAGCTTCATAATTACACTAAATCTTTCATTTGAGCTTTTTATTGAGCTTGAGCAGGCTTAAGCTAGCTTGTCTGAGCTTGAGCTTTATGCCATCATTACTTATTAATATAAACAATTGCACAATAAGTCTGTAATATTTTTAAACATACTTTATTGTTTTAATATCATGCTTTTTATTAGCAAAAAATACTTTGCATATTAAAACAAAAACGAAAAATCATAGAGAGCTCACGTTTTCATGAGGAAATCTATACTTGTATATTAATTAGATTTTAAGCACATGGTGGCATTGTGTAAATTCCCTTTATTAATATCAAAAATCGGTGAAATTCCTTTATTTTTATAAAACTGTCTGACAGACAGACATGATCAAAATCATAAGCTTGACTTGTGACCGAGAAAGTGGAACTAGAAATTAATAACTTATTTATGGAACAATATGGGTGGAAAATAAATATTTCCATTCCATAATAAAGTCTATATTCAACTCCAGACCAACTCCTGCAATAAATAATTCGACTTCAACAAAAGTCCAATAACAGTTAAAATTTATTCCAACTCCACTCAATTCTTAATCAAAAATTCAATTATTACCACAATCCCACAATTTTTAATCAAATTTAAAGTAAATTTTCAATTCAGGAATTTAACTGCTAAATCACTACTATTTCCAATGGAGTTACAATTTGAAACTCTAGATGGCATTAAAAGCGTAATATGTTCAATGTTTGAAACAATCTAACTCTCAAACTAGCGTTTACAGTAACGATAAACACAGTTTCAAATAATAAATTGAACGCTTAATCGTAATGTGAAACGTATAGATATTTTGGTAATTAGTTAAACGATTCGAAACAATCCAATAATATTAGTGAACCCGGAAACCCGTTGTTATGAATAGTCATATAAAACTGAAAACTTTTAATTAATAAAAAACTAAAAACTTAAAAAAAGAAATGAAAAGAAAAATAATAGCAGTCTATTTTACTATTTGTTAAAATTCGTGATGTATAAATAATTAAATTTTTCATGTTTAATGCGAGATTATTAATATTTTATTTTTAATAAAGACAAAATATATGCGATTTTCATTAAATTCCAATACCAAAATTGTTTTCGGTTTCCACTCGGGTTTGATTAAGAAGATTTTTCAACCCGAACTGAAAGAATCAAGTCACAGGTCAATTTCCTCGTAAAATCTTTAATGTAATTCCATACTGCGCTATACACGGCTTTTTATAATTATTGATACATCAGTACTGTTATGCAACAGTACTGCGTTCCGCAATCTTTGGATATTTGACGAAAAACGTATTGGTTATTCAATAATGTTTTTCATTGGAAGAGTTAGGTTTCGAATAATACTTAGTAAAACATTCGGGCATATATATCGTAAATAGGGTGAGCACATGACATACTCAACATATTCAGTGATTCACTGATTCACTCGCAAACTCAAACCCCCATTAAACTTCACACATTGTCATTTAAATCGCATAAAAATTCCCCCACATTTTATTGGGTGAGTCCCAACGCATGCGCCCAAACGCGTTTTGGTTACCTTTAAGTCATGTGTATTAAACACAATTTGTGAAACAGGTTTCCATTTGGTTTTACAATAATGAGTTGAGTAGTGCTGCCAAACAGTACAGCAAACCAAATGCACGCGAGATTTACTCCCGAGTAGAACTGTGTCCAAACGCTCAACCAATTTAAGTGGCGATTTTGTGCGTCGAAAATCGGCGAACAATATGTCTATAAAAAGTTATGTATGAGTTGTTGCGTCACTCAGTACTTACAGTTTAACGATGAAACGCACGATTCACGCACAACCACCGAACTTTCCATACGTTCTTCGTTCTTCAACACATCCCAACGTAAGTGTACGTAACCATATCTGCCAATTTTTATCAATCGATTCGCGATTATTCGCGTTTTTATTAATTAGTTTAACTCAATTTTTGTTAACCATTTTTTTCTGATTAAAACACTGGTATTTAAAATGTTGTGATTAGTTTTATTAGTTGGTTATGTCGGTAATGGTTGGAATGTTTTGGGTGGTTAGTGTCTGCCACTGTTACGATATATATTCATAATGATAGTTACGTTTAGCTGTTCGCTCAAATAACTAACTAACTATCTGTCTATCGCTCAATCGCTTTCTCTTCCTTCACATTGTCTGTCCTTGAATGTGAACAACCAATTGTAATGAAAATTGCATATATATGTATGTATTTAATATAATAGCTACAAAAATCTTTAAATGCAATGATTTTTGCCTTTCATTCAGTATATAACAGCTTTTTTTACCTCTATTTACTATACCAGCCAAAAGGTAAAAAGACAATAAAAATATTTTATTCGTTATTATTATTATTTTTTTGTTGTGTATGTTGTGTAGCGTTTTCATAACTTCTTTTATATTATATTATTATATTACGGCATCAGAATTAACTGATGCCTTTTTGTGTGCGAAGTTTTTAACTTTTTAGCTTTTCATTATGGATCAGATGCCGTTTGCAATGACGAGCGCGCAGAGAGATAGAGAGAGAAAGAGCACATGCATTGGCGAACCCCCTCTGCCACTACTTTAGTTAATATGTGGTTTTAGTCCCACATTCGCTATAACGTGTATAAGCAAAACAATAATTTTCTGCCAGGTTTTTTCGCAGTCAGGAAATTGTATGATTAAACAGCATTTGCTTTGTCTTTTCATAAAAATTACTGTATTTTGTTCTCGTTTCTCTCTCTCTCTCTCTCTCTCTCTCTCTCGAATTTGAAACAAATATCATTAATAAGATTAATTATTTTATAATTGAAAGCTTAAAATTACTTGTATTGAATTTAGATGTTTTTTGCATGGAATTAGAATTTTTAGACTAATTCGTTAATTTACTAGTTTTTTGAGAGAAAAGATTAGAACAAGAGATAATTTTTTTGAAATTACGATTATGTTGGATAATCAGATTACGAAAGGCGAATAACTTAATAGCATAAGTAATAATTGCGAGTCAATTACCGTCAATAACTTGTCAGAACTTAATCGCATAAGTTTACCGTCTATTATAACTCCTGTTAATTCATGGTATTTACAGCCTAAGAGGTCAAGAGGAAACATTACCACTCATTTCTTTATGATAATTATTTTTCTAGTGTCTTAATGTTTTTCTTTTTTTTCACTTTAATTATTGTTATTGGAAAAAAATGAGTTTTTTATTTTTGTTTTATTTTTTTGTTATTTTTCCAAGACGGCTACAGTTTAGAATATAATTTAGACACATATATACACACAACATAACTAACATACCATTATTATAGAAGAGTTTGAACGCAGGGTCACTATAGCGACAGATATTGTTTTGTTTTCCGACGACAGCTAAATATATTCGGGTCTATACGTAACGCTTTTACATGCATTTTGGTTGTATTGCACTCATTTACTGATGAATGCGAAAAAAATCGGTCTCTCATACGAGGCACAGGTTATTATTTGTTTTCGATGCAAATTTCTCGAATTAGGAAACCTATTTCCTTTTGATGTGGAATTGTTTTTTGTACGTTTAATTTTACGTATACTTATATTTTCTGTCAGACTTGACCATATTTTTCCGATGACGCAAAAAATAGCGTAATTAATACAGTGTAATGATTTTCATCTTTTATGATGTATATTAAAACAACATTATACTGTATAGTCTATACAGTAAACAAAAAAACTTATGCCCCATTAAATAATTGGTATTAATTATATTGAATGAGAATATTTTTTGTTAATGTTAGCTATAGATGTTAATCAAATCAAAAGTTCGCTTACGGCTAGTTTTTTAAAGAGGCGATTATTTAAAAAAAACTGATATAACTTTTAAAACTTAAATGATTTTTTAACAGTTAAGGTTAACTCTATCTTTATTCATAATTACTTATGTTTTCTCTCTCTCATCCTCTCGCCAACATATAATAACTATTATTGAAAAATTCGATTTTCAGTAATATCACTGGAAATATTGATTAATTGAACATATTTAGCGTATAGTATACAGAGAGGTTGACTTAATGTATACATGCATGAATAAGAAGTAAAATCTCGGGCGTGGTTTTACTAGATAAAAATGCAGTTATTATTGCTAAACTTAACGCACAGAAAAACTTATGATGAAAATGCATGCCATTGTGCCGCAGTTGTCGAGCTTTTCATCGTTGCTGTTACTTTTAGAGATGCAGTGATCCAAAATTATTTGTCAAAATTGCACGCATTCGATGTTTTAAAAGTTTGTTCAGTTGTATTTGACTCTTATTGTAATTGTTTATGCATGAAATATTAACTTTTTAGTACGAAAAAAACGTACGCACATTTTTCTATATTGTATTACAGTGTTTTCGAAAAAAAGTGCACAAAAAAGTATTCTACTCTTATGATAATACCTTGGTTTTGAACATTTTTTTTAATAGCCGAGAATAAGGCAAATTTATTTCGTACAGAGAAAATAATTTCCCATTCTTAACAATCAGGTATTGTAATTGTATGGTTAACCATGTAATGCTAGCGACTAGTACTAGTGATTCTACCATCTCTTCATTGCTCACTGTGAGAGTATTTTAATAAGTAGGCATTAAAGCATATCAAGGACTGTCGTGCTCAAAAGTTAGTTAGCTGTTTCTATTTAGTTTTCGGTATCCAAATCTTACCGAAAGTACCTTTATTTTATTTTTGTGAAATTATCGAGTTATCAGTATCAATATAAAATTAATTTTTTATTTGATTTTTTATGCCAAAAAGTACTGCGTTTTCATTAAGTTTTTTATAATAATTTTGGAGAAAAACTTAAATTTTTATTATTTCCTTTATAATGAATTGTTATTTGTTGGATAAATCGATGAGCGCTGCTGTTATTATTTTTACTGTTCTTACATCGCATGTCACCATTTGTTACATTCAAAGTAATTTACTGTATATTAAGATTTTTTTTGTTGCTGACAGCCATTAGTAATATTTTAATTTAACCGAAAACTGAGTGCGTTGTGTCGTGATTTTAATGAAAAGTTGCCTCTATTATGCAGAATAATTTGATGTCAACAGCGAGTGAGGACAGACAGGTGCGACTATTCTCAAACTACGACTCATCCTCTAAAAACAAATTAGCCTCAAATGTGCATTATTGCCAATTAAATTACTTAAAAGTTATACGTTAAACGGTGAGACAATCGTATTCTGAGTTAATTCCAGTGTTTTACCGAATTGATAGGATGATTCGTTAAGTGGGTTTTGAGTGGAGTATACGCTGTATACTAGTTTTGTATAGAAATGACTAAATTAGCAAATAGAGAGTGGAATATTGAAAATGAGTGGCATTACGAGAATGATAGAATGATAGATAGGTATATATATATATACACAATATTTAAAGTTAATTATTAGAAATGAAATGGAAAATCAGTTTTCGTACTATGATTGGTATGATCCGAAATATTAAAATGCGTGAGAGTGAGACAGGATTTAGCAAAGCAATGATCGTCACATGATTAGTGGTGTGGAGCCAACCGATAAGTTTTGGTGTGCTCTGCGCTCCAAACAGCTCTCCGCTCTGCAATCCACTGCCAAAAAACATTCACGTCCGGTGTGCTGCTTATGAACTTACTCTTCCATTTGCTTATATAAAAATATTATACGCCAAGCACTACAATAGGAAAATAACATAAACTCTTAAGTTAGAGAAAGTCATGAAGAGATGAATTTGACTGTATATACAGCCAGAAAACTGATATATAAGGCAGCTTTCATTATAATTAAGCCCCGCAATGGGATGGGCTGAATATTGCGTTGAATATGTCAGAGAGAAACCCTCGGAAGTGTTAGTTGTAAATATTGATCTTACTGTACTGCGTCGACGTTCGTGTGCCAACATTTGTTATATCGATCCTATATTACCTTTCGTTCAGCCCTACCTTTGCGTTGCACTCAATTCATTAATAATTGAAATGCTTTTTCGTAGAAAATGTAGTCGTCTTTTTTTGGAGAAAAAATATGTATTTTCTCAATATTTGAAATGTGAGATGATTTAACTAAATCACAGAACAAAGAATTGTGGACAGCAGCTGTATTGCTGGAAATCTGTTAAGGTCTATACCGCACATATTTATTAATGATTTCAACATTTTTCAAGAAATTCGATCAAATACTGTATTGAATTGAATTGAATTGAATTGGCGAGAACTTAATGTTGAAATCAGTGCTGGAAAACAAGAGAGCGTGAAAGGTGTCTTTTTTGACAATTATTGGTTCTCGTAATGCTCATTAAAGTCGGTGGCATATGGCATACGAGAGAAACGCTAACTCAGGTATTGAGGTATTGCATGAATGGTTTCAATGGACTGCAGCACTGGAAGCATTGCCAGCGCTGGCACCGCAACGCTGCACGTTGTGTTGTCACTGTGACTGCTGTTACAGCACTCACACAGCATTGCCATGCCGTTGAACTTTCTCTTTTATTTTACCACAATCTTAATGTTACCTGAATTGAATGTGATGCCTCAATGATATTTCGTAGCCATCTCTTAATTCCGTTCGTCAATGACTACGTGAGTCATCAGTTCTACTTCGTCACACGTTATTCTTTCCAGATATACAGTACTGTGCAAACTCGCGAGTAACGAATCGTACAATAGTAGACTATTTCTTATTATTGTTTTGTTAAGTTTGTCTTATGCGTTCATTTTGGTCCACCTATCTCTTCGAATCCGCAAAATCTTATGTTAATGTAAATATCAAGTATTTTGGAATTTTGCCAATTTTTTATTTTTTCTTCGCTATTATTCTATTCAATTTAAACGCGAATTACTTATATTCTTTAAAAAATTACTTAAAATTAAAAGCGCTATACGCTAAGCAATTAGTTCACGCGAAACCCTTTAACGTTCAAATTTTCCCATTTACAGTAAATCTAGTTTTTTAAATAAAGACTAATCAGTGAAATTTTTTATAAACTCAATGTCTTAAATTCATTTGCTTTTTATTCCAATTTAACAATAGTGTTCTTATTGTTAATAAGACATGGCAAGTATACCGTATTAAAGTATAATAACATTTATCTATGATATTTGATTTAAAATGCTGCTGTTATAATAATGCTTTATTTTTAGTATTTGTTTCTTTTCAATATCAATCACAAGTTTAAATTATTAATTTATTAAGATAATTTTTAAATCGAAAAATTACAAGAAGTAGCAAAGCTAAGTATGAGTAAGCGACAAAAGTTTTAAATTCTAGAAAAAATAAGCGCCCTGTATATTAATCATGTTTTAATTTTTTACACTTACGATGTTAGTGTTTTAATCGCTTTAAAACTTTTAAAATAATTGAACGTGTGAATTATACCATTCAATCAGAAATATTTCTATAAATTTAATTCAATAATTATCTTTCGATGAAATAGTTTTACTATCAAGATATTAACAATTAATTATTGCTATTTTTGGTAACTACTTACTATTTTCACAATATTGAATTATAATATGATACTATTATGGAAAGTTTTATCTAAAAAATTTGTTCAACTTTACTATGAATTTAATTTCTTACTCTTGTAAATGATAATTTCTGAAACGGGCATAAATTGAATATCAAAATTTTTTGAAAGTATGTGATAGGAATGATAGGAATCATTGCGCAAACATTTCTGAAAACTTTATATAAGTTACAAATTCTTTTAATAAGTTTACATTTATGTATTAAAAGTGTAAACCTATCTATGAAAGATTGTAAAATTTCAAAATTTAACATTACGTTTAACTTTGATTCTCATCGAAATTTTGGAACAAACTCTGGCTCCAAATAGAGATCAAATATATTGCATGAATCACTCATTATTCTATAGCGCATATTTTAATTGTAAATTTATATTTAACTATAGCGGGCGAAATAAAAGTATACATGCTTTTATTAGACTAATTTCATATGTGAATAGCAAACGCGCCCATATTTCCCGCGACAAACTACAAAAGCTTGTATGGAATTGTAAACCCATTTAAACCTCCATTAAAATAAATTAATTAAAAATTTTTCTATTTTTCCGAGTCCCTCGGTAGAATAACTATAATTTTTCTGCTTATGGGGTAATTATCTCTTACCGTTTGGCCAAAATATACGCGCAAAAAACAAGCTTACCGTATTAAATATATAGTAGAAGATATTGATATTCTATCCAAAAATAATTTACTTTATTAGTTACCCCTAAGTTAATATTAGCTTAGTTTAAAGATCGTTTTCCTTCATTTCAATTTATGGATCATTATTAGTAAAGTTTAATTTTTGATTATTTTTTCATAGAAGTTTGTTCTCACAAAGAGGAGAAAATTTGTCCATAGACTATCTCTCATAACTTATACATAGACTGTAGATATTCATCTCAGAGTTTTCAAAGTATTTGCTTAACGTTCGGATTTCGAAAAGACTTATGTCCAGAGAGCAGGTCCGAGTCGGGAGTTAACTTTTGAACGTCAATAAGTGAATGTAATTTTGAGTATGATTAGAACCAAGTCATCCAACTCCAACACCCCAACTCCATCGCATAAATTAGCTCTCCATACCCACATTAGTATTTATTGATCGAGCGTTCAATGTAATATTGAATAACTTAGACTTGCCATAATAAAGTCTGTTCCAAAATACAGTCCATACTTTTTGATAACAATTTTTTTAATAAATTTACTGTGTATAAATACCTTGCATTAAGATATTAATATTGTGTAATTTATTTTAGTGTGCCTTAATTATGACATAATGCTTAGTATTGGTGCACTTATACGTATTAATATTGCACAGTAAATTGTGAATTGTATTTTTATAGCTTTTATTTATTAAACTTATCCCAAATTATAAATAATAAATTTACTCTGAAAGCCATACTTAAAATTAATATATTAGCGAACACATTATAAGATAATTGAAAAAATTTAGTAGAAATGTGTGGCGTAATAGAATTGTATTGTCAAGTATTCAATAAACAAATTGTTTATAGAAATTATATATAAAACTAAAAGAAATTATACATTTAATGTTTATTTGAATTACTGAAAGTGGTCGCCTATGGTCTGTGCTATTATTACTATTTGTAAGTTTTATGTTATTAATTACTTAATGGAACCAAAAGAGTTGTCCATTTCTTGTATTTGTCCCTAATGTCTAAAATACAGATTTATTGATAAAATCTATTTGACAAACCTTTGAATTTGTAGAGACAAATAAGTTATAAGACATGTGCCTGAGGCTAAATAATTAGAGCACAAAAGGCTGAAAAAGCAATGTGTTACACAAAAAAAGAAAATGGACCAAACATTACGCATAAGTTTTTTCACTTTTGAATTCGCAAAAATGCCTTTACAATTGTTACGAGGAATCCGGTTTTTAACGTTAGGTTATGCGTATATATGTAATAAAGGAGTCAACTGTTCGGTTTAAACCGTTAGTTTTTTTAGCATTGACTACATTATTTAATTTTGTAATTCTTATAATATTATAAGTTAAACATTCTAAAATTTGCTATAGAAAATTTTATTTTGAAATTTTATTACTTATTCAAATAACAGCGGTTAACAACACAGAAAATACATATTTAAATAGATAATATATTTTTTGGTTTCCTTTGTTTTTGCAAAATGTTGTTCTTAAAATAAATGATAATCAATAATTTTAAATAATTGAAAAAAAATCTTTTTAAAATTTGTAATATGTTTTATTTTTCGGTGTACAGTGAAATTCTAGTAGAGTTTTTGCACTTAACATTTCAGTTCCGTTTTAAAATCTCAAACCGTCGACAACTTATGCGTAATGTGTATGACTATGAACGCAAATACTTCATGCGATACATGACTATAAAATATAAAAACATAAGGATATGAATTACATATGTATATACTCTATTTAAATTTGCTATTTATTAAATTCACGTATATATCAATACCGATTAAATTTTAAAATATTTTTTTTCATTCTAAAAAATGTGTATCAATAATAATAATAATAATTACTATAATACGTTTTTATTGTATAAGATTTACATATTAATAATTAGATTTCGTTTTTGTTACGCGTTAGTCACAAATATTAAAAGATTGTAACTCGTATTGAAGAGTTTCATCGTTTCTCTTAATGGCACTGGAAGAATTCACGGTTTACATTATCATTATGGCCGTGGCTTCTCTGGTGCTATCAAGAGCAGCGACCAAATATTCAAGCTTCGAACAATGCACGCGGAGGTCGAACCGTACTGCCATACGTAGCGCTATAGCATTAGATAATGATTATGCTCTCTCTCTCTCTCTCTCTCTCCTCTCTTTCTCTCTCAAAAAAATCTTAACCTCTCTAAACCTTTATCCTTGGCACTGGAAGAATTCACCGATGAAATACAAAGTCGTGGGTTCTCGGGTGCCAAAGAAAAAGGAAACAAAAGTTCAGCATTGTTTATCATGATCTTCCATCAAAAATACTTTACAGTTGAAACTCTTGAAAAGTTAAATATCCATTATAGTCAGTGATGTTTTCAACGTATATTTTCTCCAGTTTGAGAAATTTGCATCAAACGTTTTGATTTTGATTCCGCTCTTATCGAACGTTTTTTTTCTTCTATAAACTATATTTAGTATCATTAAATCATTTTATATATTTCAAACAAAAAAGTTTCTTATTTATAAGTAATTATTAACGATCGCTATTGAAAATAATTATTCCGTTTCTAAAAAGTTTCATTTACTTTCAAATATCGATTTAATTAGTAAAATGTTGACCTTAAAGTATCACAATTTCGTTAATTGCCGTATAATTTGACTTAACTAAATAAAAATTGCACATATAATTACTTTATTATTTTTGTGCTAAAGCACAAAATGAAAATAAAACGTTATTATTTAGACTATAAAAAAAGCCACCACAGATTATTATTTTTTTTGTGTTGTCGAAAAAATGCAGTTCAATTTTTGAAATCATTCACTGTAGCTTAACTTATTAGTTTTTTGATAAAAATGTTCTGCTCTATTCACATACACACACCAAAACGCAAACGAAAAACGTTCGATAATAAAAAAAAATAAAAGGTTTGGGCAGACACGCATTGGTGGCGCAAATCTTTTTTTCACAGAGGCAACCAGAATACTGAAAACCCTTTGGCACAAACTCTTTGGCACTGGCACATTTTTGTATTTTTATTTAATACGACAAAAATTGTGGTAGTGTCAATTATTGCGCCAAAGATATCATCCAAAACTGGTTTTTTCTCTCTTTCTATTTATTAATTAAAAATCTGTTGCTGATTTTACTACTGGTAAGTAAGTTTTCGATAAATAAATTTAGACTTTTCAGTGAAACGCATTTTTTTAATATGCACAGAAATGAAAGTTTTTTGTTTTTTTTCTATCAAGTATTATAACGTTTTTAAAGCTCGTTTATTAAATTTTTTAGAAATTTTTCGTTACAAATATAATTCATATTTATAAATATTAAACATAAATACGTAATTCGAGTCTATTACTACGAGATAATTGCATTATCAATTAGCCGTGAAGGCCAAAACTCAATTTTATAAATAATTTATAATAGCTTTTCATGAGTGTTTTTTGCGTTGGAATAATAGTATAACTTCGTACTAATTTTACAAACACTTTGCAAACAAATTTTAAAAGATTGAAACCTGTTTTAGTAATTTTTTTCCGAATCATACAGCAATTAAAAAATTTTAGCTAATTAAGAGTATTCATAGATTAAATTATATCACAAATAGTTTTTAAAACGCTTAGATTTTCTTTCTTATTTTAGAATTAAAGAAATATACTGAGAATGAGTGATATAATTGGTATTTATTTTATCCTAAATCATTATGATATTTTGTCATTTATTTTTAACATTTTGACTTAAGATTTCCGCTCCTAAAACACTTCAGTTTCGATAAAATATAATGGTTATTAAACTCGTTATTTTATATTTATATTCATGTTAAATAACTGATTTTGACGATTGAAAATTGCTTTTTCAATAAGAAAATTTGATTTTTCGCCAGCAAAATGTTTTGTAACATAAATGAAGTAATTTGATCGAAATTTTTCGAATGTTAAATACAAGTAATTTAAGCCATGAATCATAATTTCCTTTTTGATTAGAATAATTATATTGCATTTTATTAATATTAAATTTGGTAAATTTTATGTAATCTACATTTTTTAAGAGAACACGTTTTCATTGTGATTGATTAGAATGTATCAATGAAAGGTTAGAAAAGTTTAGAACTTATTGATTTTAAATTGACTTTAATTCTTAAAATTATTTGTTAACCCCTAATAAAAAGTAATATAATTTGCATTAGATTTATGTAGTATTTTAATGGTAATTTTAATAAAGAAATTATATTTATTATTACTTCAATATAATATAACTATTGTTTTAATTCCTGTAAAATAATTACGAAAATTTTATAGCTTCTTCGAAAAGTTGCATTTTCTTAAAGTATGATTTCAAATAAATGAAGAGTCAAAAGTGATTAATAACTCTTTTAAACGCTTGACGATAACAAGTATTTTTTTCAAGAAGTGTTTAACACTGCGATTCAGTTTTGCTTATTTTCAATCTTTCTATTGTGTTATGGATTTCATAATGTTTTTGACATGACCTTAAAAGACCTGTAAAATGATACATCACTCATGATCGTCATGAATCATTATTACTTAAATTCTTGTTTCTTTAATTTGCGCTTATCTTCTGAACGCAAAAGTATAGAAGAAGAAAACACAATCTCGAAACCGTAGTTAAGATCTAGAATTTTTTGCGCAATTTTTTCCAAAAATATTATTTTTGATTTATGTGATTCACTTGTATTCTCAGGCTTTTTCCCATACAGAATATGTAAAAATTTTGCCACATAATCGTTGTATTTGGGTTCATAAAAGCAATCAAAGAATTTAAAGCTCTAAGCAATAGATAAGGTAATATCTTAATGGGCAGAATAGAAAAATAGATTTGTCGAGTTGACTGAGTAAAAGTAATTAACTGCTTCCACACTGTGTTTAGTTTTTCCGTTAATTTAAACAAATTTATTTATTTTAAATTATTAAATCGATTCAATAATTTTTGAATTCGCAATAATTTGCATTAACTTTTATTTTGGTTCTGAAAGATTAGTCAAGGATAAAATATAGTGTTGACATTAAGCAATAAAAATGCGTTCATAACTTCATTGTTCGTAAAGTGTTTTGTGAAATTCATAATTTTCATAGTCATTCCCTTTTTAATTGTCGAACAATTATCTTTAAAATGATTTGCAGTTTTCATTATTTCAACGACAGCGTTGCAATTATCGAGTGTCTTCAGCATAATTTAAGCTAATTATGTCTTTTCATATCTATTATTAAAAATACGAGTTTCTCTCCACTTTTTCCTCTCTGTTTTTTGTCTTAGAGTCAAACACGGAATGCGTTTTATGTACGCTTAGTTGTTAAGACATTTTTATTTATGAAAACTAATTCAAAGCCTGACAACTAAATATTTAATAAATAATTTACATGTTGGATGTGAAAAATATTTTTGAAAATTGGATTTAACCATAAATTTAATGATTTGTTTGAGTATTGAATTATTTGTTGGCATACATTATAAAACACATAAACCGGTAAAACAGTGTGTTATTCTTTGTTGTAACCGGTTTTAGCGATTCTAACTCCGTAAGTGAAACTGAACTCACGTTTGCTGTACCATACTGTAGGGATAAGTAATTATTTGCTTTGATTACAGATCAATTCACTACAAAATTACTTTTAATGCCATGTTATTACGTATTGTTAAACTCGGTATTTTAATACTGAAAATTTAAATGGCATATTTGAATACACTTAACAGTAGCGTCAATTCAATAAAACACTTAATTTTACGAATTTTTTTCTCTATTTTTACAATTATTTTTTGTTACAAATCTAACACCAGCGCAGTATTTCTAGCAGTTTTTGAAAGGCGTTTAATGACATCAAAATTTATTTTCATTTATGAAGAAGTAGCAAATTTTGTTGACACCATGCATGACGATACGCGATTACAGCCATTTTCTATCAGTTCCACCTGATATACTGAACAAACAAGCGTCTTCCTGGAAGAAGGGTGGGTCAACGTTGTCTGTTGGATCAACGGCACTATGCGTGAGTGCTGGCAAGGTATGTGCAATGCATCTCGAATAAAACTCATTAAAACCCTGTCCATTGATTGCTGAGACTCGTACATAGAGTTTGCGAACTTCTGTGTGATATCATTTAGTTTTTATAAAGTTCTTTAGACAACTTTCAAATTAAACATTGTATTACAAACTTGATATGTCAACCTAACATATGCCCTCAAGCATTCTACTGCTGTAGCAGTTGCACAATCCTCGCGTATAACAAAAAAAAATATCATTCAGAATCAGTTGACCACATCTGATACATTGAAAGTTCACATGAAATTCTATTATCTTTGATATGCAGTATCATTACTAGAGACGCAACTTTTTTCGCAAAAATTCCGCTATTAATTTCAACATTACGCTTATGGTTACATTTGATAATTTTATCTGATGTCAACAATTTTGTTAATCTATTTTAATATTTAATCAACAATATTCGCATTATTTCATAATTTTAATATGCATCATATTGTTTTATCTTATTTAATTTTGTTTACTCTTACATGCTTTTACAGTTTTGTTTTTAATACGAAAATCTGTAAGGACTACTATATAGAGTTTAAGAGTTTAACAATCTTTGTTTATGTTTTTTTATTGGGTTCATATGATTCATTATTAGCGAACGAATAAGTGCCAACCATAAGCTAGTTTTATATTTAATCTAGTAATGAGTCGACTAGTTTTACTTTTATTGTTAGTTACTTACGTCCATATTTTGGTTGCACTTAATCTATCGAAAAAAATGTAGGAAATTTTGACTAATAAAAGATAACTTTATACATAAATATATACTAAATTTTACTAACGCTTACTATTTTTTAATTAAATATTATAAAAATTGTAAAACAGTTTTTTTACCAAATCATTTCTTAGTTGTTAGTCTGTAATCTAAAAAACCAACAGTTCATTTATTTGATTTTATAAATTTGAATTTATTAATTTATCTGTAATTTTAAACATATTTAGTTAACATATTTTACATTAGATGCTGAAACATAAAAATTAGCATTTAAATTATTAAATCTTAATGATAAGTATAAAGTAATTCAATGGTATTTTTGTTTTATCTTCATTTTCATTTCAAAATAATTTAATAAACGAAGAAAAACAAAACGAAACTTTAATTTAAACAATCATTCGTAAATGTAAATTTTTCGTAAACTTAAACAATTCTGCATTAATAGTCTATCATTATAATCATCATAATAAGTAATTCAAGTTATAAGTTTACTGCTAAATAAATGAATTATTAAAAGTTGAAAAAAATTTCATTTTAAATGTCAGAAATAATAAAAGAGTATAAAATTCACATGAAATTAGAGTTAAAAATTCACTAATTGAAGCTGACATGTAAGATTTATTTTGCTTGAATTAGTTTTAATTTTTTATTTTCCTTCCACTTCTAGTTTAGCTTTTAATTATAGTTTTTTATAGCCCAAATCTTTTTAAAAGTCTTAGGAAAACTATTGAAGATTAAAAATAAAAAGAAATATTATTTCTTGATTCATAATTACGTTATTGTTTTTAAGTTTGAATATTCAAACTTTTTGTGATACGTTTCTGGAGAACTGATGTTCTCTTCTCTTCAGTCACATAAAAGTTTTGGTAACTCTCATATAGAAAAAAAGAAATAGTTAACTTTGCGTCAATTAATATAATATTATTAACGGAAAAGACTAATAATTTTTTGTAAATCATAAATCCCTTATAGTTATGACAATAGTTATGACAATTTAATAAAAATCAATGGCATAAATATTTTTTTGTTACATATGATAGATTTGTGTAATAATGTATCATATATTTGCAAAAACAACACGAAATAAACTGATTTATTGGGTGTCAAAATATTTGATCAAATTTGTTTTCTTATTTAATGCGATAAGAAATTATTATTATGATATTTTTAGTGTGGAAAAGCTGTACTGTTCTCACACATTTGATTAATTTGTTATTCTATATATTAGATAAATACCGTAATTGAAAATGTAGTGAGAAAATTTTATAATTAAAAACTGTTTTATTTATTAGTATGATATAATGGTTAGATTTGTGCTTAAGAGGTCAAAGGTGTGGGAAACTTCACACTTAATACTTTTTTCTTTGGATTCTTACTCTAATATAAGATGTGTGATGCATGTTTGCCACTCTGTATCATTAATTTTTGCGCTTTAGGCAAACGATGGCAAATTAAATCTTTTTTATGCTAACTTTTTAAATTCTATGGAGCTTCCAGTTATTTTTTGAATTTGAGTGAATATTAAAAAAATCCTTGTTATTTACGCGTTGAAACCGCTAGTATTATACATGTTATTCATTTTGAATCAAACGCCAAAAATTATCTGACTCGTGAGTTTGTCCCTTAAATTTAAATGTGATCTCACAAGAATCGTATTTGTTAAACAATAAATTATTCATCATTTTAGATAAAATTTTTTAACGAATTTCTATATTTGATTTATTTTCAATACATTATCTAATTTTTAAAATTCAATAATTGAAAATAGATTATTTATATACACACATACTCTCCGATACTTTTTGAATAAACTACGGTAATTTTAATATTAACTTATATATTGGGAAACTTAATAAAAAACAAAAGGTGAATCGAAATAAGCAAAAACATGTTGGCTAATGTCAGCAGATGATGACAATTCAAAATCTTGGAAAATATCAATGAATCTGTTTAATATAGCTTTCTTTGGTTCGCTTCGAATATGTTAATACAGCGAAAACGTATGAAAGCTATACGAGTGATATAATAGTAGCGCAGCTGCTATTATACAGTTGCCAAATGTCTGGTTTTTGACTTAAAAATCTAATTCTTATCGTATGTGTTATAGTTGATTCCCAAATGCAAATTGAGAACCGAACTTCTAATCATTTTATAAAACGTAAGCCGACACGTATTTAGAGAGTTTTATGCACATTTATTAAAAAAAGAACTGCATGTGTAACCAATCTAAATGTTCAGCAACACGAACACTAATAAATATAAAACAATGGTTTGTCTACCTTTTATTTTGTTGAAGCTTAAAAATTAAGGTTCGAATTATTTTATAACACTTTTTTCCTAATCCTAAAATCCTTTTTTTGCTCTTATCTCCCTTTTACTGATTAGTGCTTTGATAATTTTATTAATTAATTTTTTAATCTAATTCTAATTATATATCTTAACTCATATTTTTGGTTTTAGTTTTTTAAAAATATTTTTAGCTTGTAATATTGTTTTTTAAATTTAATAATAGTTATATTTTAATTTTCAAAAACCAATACAGTGTAAATCATTTTATTCTAATATAAAAACTATGTAATTATTATTTTAAAATTAATCAAATTTCTTTAAATGACTTTGAGGCGCCTATTTTTCCTGAAAACTATTACCATAATAACCGAACCCTAATATTAATCTATAAATCCTCACAATTTTAGGACACTCTAGTCCCGTGAGAGATTGCGTTAAAATTCTCTCGTTATTATGTTTATCTTACCATAATTATGGTCACATAATAATTTTGTAACTTTCTTTTATGTAGTTTGTTGTACCTTTTTTTCTGGCGCTATAGTGTTATTTAAATTTTAATCGTATTTTAATAACTTATTATTTTATTTTACTATTTTTTATATTACGTTATTTTGATTATATTTTGATACCGAAAATTTTCTCGAAATCTGTACTTTTGAAATGCTGTTAGATTGTAAAAATATAAAATAAAATTAAAAATTTCAAGATATAAGCTAAAAGAAATTCGCATACTTAAAATAAAGTGCTGTTTAATTGTGAATTTTTAAAGTTTTTGGTTGAAATAAAATGTATTCAAAAGAAATATTAAAATAATTGCACATTATTTTATAAGCATTATTTTTCGATACAAATTTCCCACAGATAACTAAAAATTATTTTAGAATAAGCCGTAACCTTTAAAATTAAATAAGTTATATAAATCAAGTGTCACAACAGCTTTCAACCATTCGATTCTTAAACAAATAAAAAAGCTTTTAATGGATTAAAAGTTGTTTTAACAGAACTTATTTTCCATTGACTTCAAATCGTATCACAAGTTTGAATTAAAAGTTGAACAAATAACTAGTATCAGTTCGATATTAATTTATTATGGATTAAATTCTATTATTATTGTTCCGAAAAGTATAAGGAGTACTAATTCGAAGTTAGTTTTTTTCAATGGTTTTGTTTATATTTTTATTTATTTTATTTTAAATCGAAATCTTTTATTGACTTAATAACAAAAGGTTCTAATAGTTGTGCCAAATAATTTCAGGCACACCATTCAGTCCATTTAAAAACAATAGTTATCATTAAATTTTAACAAAAGTTTTGAAATAAGAATGTTTATTATATAAATGTTTATTTGGCGTAATTTTATTAAAAATAACGATTACGCTGCAAGAATTTTTCTTGAAATTTATTAATAAATTTTTTGTTCAACTGTTGAAAACAATCTCTAAAGTTTATTCACACAAACAAAAAAAATTCTTTATAAAACGAATTAAGCGAGC
The DNA here is from genome assembly GCA_034700185.1 of Phthiracarus laevigatus. Lineage (NCBI taxonomy): Eukaryota > Metazoa > Arthropoda > Arachnida > Sarcoptiformes > Phthiracaridae > Phthiracarus > Phthiracarus laevigatus. The sequence goes on along the minus strand of JAQIXJ010000040.1, from coordinate 21,357 downwards.
AATTGTGGTTTACGTATATGCCGCATGTGTACAAATACCATTGTTTGATTCGAAACATTCTTTGCCATTAATTTCATTAAAAAACTATATTACACACAAAAAAAACTATGTATTAAGTTTTTGATACAATTTACTCCAAAAAAATAAGTTCAAAGCTATTATTAAAGAAAAAACAAAAAGCTACTGGTAATAGAGAAGATTGTTGTTTAAATGAGTGGTGCATTAATGTCCAAATCGCAGAGCGGAACTGCGACAATAAGGGCAATGTCCCTTTTGAAGGACTTGCATTTCGTACTCATCGCTGTGAAAAAACTGCAGGAAAAATCGTTTTTTAATATTAATGACGGAACGGTTATCATAATTTAAAATGTATTTTATATTACTTTATTACATGACCAACATTTAGTGATAAGCATGTCAGGCATTATATTCCGGTAGTATTGTTTAGCGAGAGGTGATGGCCAGTCAACTATAATGACGTCGGAGAGATTCATCTGCAAAAGCATGGCTCGGTTCACGATAACTGGAGTGAATTCGCCATTTCCTTCTTGATATGCCATTAGGTTTCTGGTGAACGGGTCGATCGCGTCGTTTTCCGTATCGTATTCATACTCGTTATTCATATTATTATAATCATAATCGAGTTTTAAAGACTGATAGTTAGTTGAAAGCTCTTCCTCCCATTGAGGAGCAGATGGTGTGTATGGAGTTTGCCCAAAACGGTTTACCGATTCGGATGAAGGCTTTTGTTTCAATAAATTGATCGCTTCCTCGTGTGTGATGCCATCTTCGAGTTTGAATTCAACTAACGGTAGTATGTCTTCGAGTATGAAAAATAGACATTACCAACAAATATGAACATATAGATGGTTATAACTCACCAAATGTAGCGTAAGAATAAACGAATGGTTGATTACAGTTAATACACTGGTTTCCTAAATTGTTATATAATGGATTTGTTGTCGAACACCGGTAGCACAACGAAAGCAGATCCTATTGACAATAAAAATCAATTTAACTAAATGTGCATATTTCTAATCTTTAATAAATGCGCGATCGATTCTCCAATTTAGCATTTCATCGCGTAATGCTATATTTTGGGCTAAAATTATTGATTATCTCAGCAATTAAGTAAAATGTTTTTTCGCATGAATCGCATCTCGTTTAAATGATTCAATTCGAAACGCATTTCCATTATTGGTAATTTTATTTTTATATTACAATGTAATCTTAATTAATTTTTAGAAATCATTTATGGCTATTTTAATTAAATTAATTCGCTAAACTTTTCTGTTGAGTTTTTCATTCACATTAACCTTTCGGTATAACTTCTATATTTAAAAAATATATTCGTATTAAATACATCTTAAGCGAAAATATCCATTTATTTATCACTTAATTTTGTTAAATTAATATTGATTAATTCTCTAGTTTTTAATTACAGATTGTTTAAATTCAAAGCGTCAAAAAATCAGAACTCTTGAGTATGTGTTTATCACTTTGGTTAAGGGAAGGTGATATAGGGCAGCATTCGCGAAAACTTCTGTGTATACGTATTAGAATAAAAGTTATGTCGCATTACACTCATTGTCCTAATTTTATTTATCTAAATTAATATTATTTTAATTAAAAAAATCAACAATCCTGGATCAGTACCCTAAATAAAAAATACTTAAAACGCTATTTATTTCAGTAAAATTATAGGTTATGTATATTTTTAAAATTTAATAAAAATGATTGTTTACTAAGATTATCTTAATTTATCGCCAAAAACAGTATAGCAAGACTATATTATAATAACCTCGGCATCGCTGAAAGGCTTTGCCCTAATAGTTAAATCTCCAATTTCAATGGCATCTTGAAATCGAGGCGGAATGAGCATAGTATGCAACTTTTCATACACGTGTCGAACTAATTTATAAGCACCTAAGTTTCGACCCTGTTTTGCTAAAGCGAATAAAACTACACTAATAAATGTAAAAAATTATTAGAAACTTCAAATTCCATAATTGGTTTCAATTTTCTTCACTCACACTTTCGAGACACCTTTAGGCGTTTGATCGTTGATGGCATGGAACAAATAACGTGCCATATTGAACAACGCGTCCGGAAATAATGATGTAAATGGTTCTTCCTATTCAAATGTATATTTGTTGTAAAATCAAATTTAAACTTAAAGTTAACCTAATGATCATTCATTTATATAATCGATTTAAACATTAAAGTATAAATTAATAACAAATGGGAAATCTGTGTGCCAATGACTTTTGCCGCTAAAATTTTTATAAAAAAATAATACTTGTAATTATTTACATAGAAATTATGAATTCATCAAACAAAAATAAAACTCAAAGCTTATGAAAATAAAAATGAATGTAATTTTTAAATGATGCTAATCCTATGGCTGAAAATAGTTTATGGATTGGTTTATATCTTTTGGTCAATATGCTCTTCGCTTAGACAGTTGCAGTTTTATATATCGATTAGATTTAATTTCTAAATGGGATAATTTGCTAAAATAAACTATAATTTTCTATTTTAAAAATTACTTAAATTGCCTTTAACTACAAAACTAGAGATTATTCCGATATTGATGGAAAATTTTGTGAAATTTTAGTGTGTATAATAAATTCATAGCTCAGTGATATATCAAATTATACGGTATAAAAATAAAATTTAATGTTTTATTCAAATGTTTATCACATTTTTGTTTGAAAAAATGAACCTTCTTTGTTTAAATTCTCCATAATTAAATTATTTTTATTATGTGAGTCGGTTTTCAAAAAAAATTAATAAAATAAAAATTTAACTGATCAAATAATAAAATAAAATTTAAAAATTTAGTAATAATTAAATTCAGCAGTTAAAAGCAAATATAATTAGAAATAATGGGACATATTTAAACTTATATAGTAATTATTGAAATATTTAACTTAAAAACATACAGCCATTACTGTATATTACTTTTAGCATAATTGATAAAATATACTCAATCGTTAGTGGACAGATAAAAGTCAAAGATATTAAGTACTAATACAAGTGTAAGTTAAAGAAATGCAAGCTATTAAATAAAAAAAGCTTAATTATTAATTTGTTAATTGTTAATAATAAATAATTTTGTTTTGTATCCCTAAACTGATATAATATTAATTATTTTTATAAATCTTTGGTTTATAATTATTATCAAATCCAGGAATAAGGAAATGTATTTATATAGTTTATGTAGATAATTTCAAACTACTGTAGATTATATTAGAATATCGAATTATAATTTTTTTTGATATCAATTAATAGTCAAATATGACTCATATATTTATATAACTAATAATATAGTTACACAAAGTGTACAGTGTTCACTTCTTTAAATTCAAAGAAATATTACTTAGATATGTCAGTAAATAAAAAAAACGTTATACTATAAAGTCAATTAAAAATCGATTTGTTACCACTCGAGTGATAAATTTTATTGATTTTTTTTAAATTTTAAAAATTATTTGAGCGTATCAATTAATTTTAAGCGTTTAATTTTATGTTAGCGTTATTACAAATAACTTATTAGCTCTAAACTTCTATTCGAGATTTATTTGAGTTTATGATCTTTAGGTTTTGTTAAACTAGAGCATCACTTTCTTGTGGACATTACTGTAATTCTATAGCTAATTGGTTTTGAGCTATACACGAGTTATTTGTTAGTTGTCACCACAATTAGAAAAGTGTATTGAATTTTACTTATTATTGTGATTTTTGAATGCGAACATAATTTAGTGCGATAGCAAAACAAGCTTTTGAACTACGATTACTATCTAATTATACCTACCAAACACGTGACGATTAAAATCACTTTCTGTATACAACTAACAAATAACTCGTGTATAGCTTACGAGTTAGTTAAGAAGTTTGTTGAGAAAAAGATTTATTTTTCATCCAACTCCAAATTAAATCCTACTTTAGCTTAAGTCACTGCTAGCATACGGACAGACAGACAGGGCCAAAACCATAAGATCAACTTCTCTATGAGAAAGTGAGCAATAAATTTCAAAAATCCGTAATATGAAATTGTACAGTACTTTATTCCTTATTAATTTATAGGCTCGTTATGTTACTTATAGTTGAAAAATTGAAAAAGTTGTTAAATTAATATATTTAATTAAAATCAAAATTATTTTGTCAATTATAAAGAATAATTAATTATTAAAAATAAAAAATAATATTTTTGAATTTACTTTAATTTTTGAAATTAATGATTTTATATTTAGCTGTACTGTAATTCATTTAACAGCTCTTATTAAACTTTTTATTTTATACAATATTAATTTTCTTTGATTTTAGTTTTTTGTAGCATTAACCCCTACAGTGATATATGAGAGCTGTTTATTATGTTATTAATGTTTAGAAGAAATTAATTTAGAAGCTTAATAGTTAGCAATAGTTAATGTCACTAAAATAAAGAAATCGTTAAAATTTTCGAAAAAGTATATAATTTTTTATATATTTTAAATTGATAAATGAGTAAAATTTTTTATTGTACTAAATCTAATCTGGATGTCCAAATTTTTTAGCATCATCACTACCGGTTTCACCAGCCCTTAAATTATATTATTATTATTTTTATTTTATTAAATTAGAATGAACATTCATATAAAGCGGAAATTCTTTTATGAGAATCCGTTATGAGTATATTTCTATTTTAACTTAAAATAGAAATATACCATAGTTACCCAAGGGGGGTGCTAGCCCAGTGTTGACCCCCTAGAATTCTGGAAAAGTTGACCCCCCCCCATGAAAAATCGAGAATGTATTGAAAACGAGCTATTTTTTGGGTGAAAAAATTTTTTTTGGTCCGAATACAAAAAAATTGTCGTTTAAATCCTATGAGTTTTCGACTCTCCCCCCTAAAATTTGAGATTTTCAGAAACTGACCCCCTCTAGCACTTCAGACCTTGGGTAACTATGATTTTAACCTAACAGATTATGGTGAATATACACAAATATAGCTAATTAAAAATTTTAATAGTTTATTAATAAAAAAAACGATTTTCTTTGTTTACGACAGAACCGAAAATATAAAAGTAAGAGGTTCTGTTGATTAAAAAAAAGTTAGGTGTAAGTTTTAAAATTTAAAAAAGTATTGGTGAGTTCTTTAACTGAATGAGTGGATAAAACCTTAATATAGTACTGTAATGGGATTATTTTGTCAATCACAGACTTAATAATGCTTTTACCCCTCACAAACTTTGTAGTATTTAGTGGATGGTACAAATACAATATAGGTATTATGTCGCAAATATTCAAATGATTCCACTTTGAAGACTATCACATTTGTGAAATTCAATGTTGAGCCAAGCATAGCCTTACACATTAAACCCGATTATGAGTAAAGTTTTACTTTTTTGAATCCCACCTCACACCTAAAATTATACAAAACTTTTTTATTTAAACTACTAAATTACACATATTTGTAATCTTCATTAATTAAAAAATATAAGAATCATAAAAAAATATAAGAATCATATAACTGTATTATTATTTGAAATCTTATAATAATTTTAGTTTATTTAAAGTTTTAGCTATTTTAATAAGTATAGACCATTTAAGCTGTATCTATGAATTAGTATATACAGAATTATTGATGCTGGCTTATCGATAAATTTTTTATCGGATTCTATAATTATCTTTTCAAAGTTTCAAAAACCTTTAAAACCTTTAAATTTTTCAAAAAAAAATTTAGAAAATTAGACAGAATTCGTTAACAGTTGGCACACCGGACACCACACAGACATACAGACAGACATGTAAAACCCATTATTATTACAGTATAATATGAGCTCAAAAAAATTAATAGCAAAATATTTGAATCTCAATATTTGAATCTCAATATTAATATATATTGGGAATGGGATAAAAAGTATGGAAATAAACAACTTTTTAAAAAATTTAGAAAGTTAAAAGTTGTATAAAGCAATTGGATTGAGTAACTTTTAAAACTTACAATGTATCGATAAACTTTTTGATAGGCATAATAAATGTCTGCTTTAATGATTAACTCGCGGTATCTCTTTAGCAGTTGCTCTTTTTCCTGCTCAGTAGCATCTTTTACAAGATCTAAACATTGTGACGACAATATCCAACAGTAATAACTCGCATCATTATACCGATTTTCGTTAATCGCGTTATTTATTAACTGTTGTAAGACAAGTAAGGCTTCTTTGACTTTGCCTGCTTTATGAAATGCTATCAAACGATTTTACCAAAGCATAAATATATCATAAGGCAGGGTAGTTAGAAAGAAAATAAATAAATAAAATTTAGCGAAAATTTTGATTAGTAAAAGGCAATAACGAACGAATGTGGAAAAAAATTCAAGTTACCTTGTTGTGCCTCAACAAAACGATCATTTTCAGCCAACCATAACGCATATGGCACATACACATCCTCCTTCAAATGTGTATAGTCATTTGCAAGCTTGAATGCCTGCGCAATATTTATTATGATCATAAAAAAAGGTTCAAAAAGATAAATGTTCAATTTTAGCGCAAAATAATAATTAGTTGTTTTAATAATTGCATACTTCTTGCCATTGGCATGACTTTATATAAATCATCGCTAAATTTTCTAAATCGCCCATCTTTTTGTACACTTCGGCAGCGTTGAAGTAGTGCTTACTCTTAACAAGATAGTCAGCGCATAAATTGAGAGTATTTCGGTCTCCTTTGTCCAACTGACGAACCACTGTCATCATCCTGAGACGTGGAACAATCGCTTTAAACAATAAAAACTTTTATTAAAAATCAATTTACATGTCAACCCATCCGTGTTGTGAAATGATTTCGATAGCTTTGGTTGTGTCGCCAACGGACAGATACATTTCTGCCGCCGATTTCGGGTCATTGGTGTTGTTAATCCAATCCGCCTTTTTCTTCGTTAATTGCATTTTATTTTGTAAGTCACTATTATTGACAAATTCCTGCGCCTGTTCGAACATTCGCAGGTCTGAGTACATCGACACCGCTTTACTCTCATTCGATGCCTGCCTATAAAGCTTAGCTGCTTCGGCAAAGTATCCGCGATAAGCCATAACATCTCCTAATAGGCTCAATTCGGTGGATTTGTTTTGCATTGTTGTCGTAACAATGTACGATTGAATCAGTTCTAAATAAAACCAATTCTTTGTTCTAATAAATGCTTTTCTCGCGATATCTAAGTTCATGTTATCGAGAGCATTGTGAGCTAAAATTTCCCAATCGGTGTCTGTCACTTTGAGACACGCAGTTTTATATGCATCACTATTAGGGTTTTTTTTGCAAAATTAGTACCAATTTATCATTTTAAATAGACTTACAAAAACATTTTATTTTCGATAAATTGATACATAGGCGCTGATTGGGACACTTCTATTGTTGTAACTGAGTTAAGTTGTAAGCAGAAAACTTTTGCCCCGCAAAACCCTACCACAAACCCCTATAATTTTAAGCGTTATTTTATTACATAAACTCGGAAAATCGATCGATTACTTGTAAATTTTGACGATGAACAGGAAAATTTGAAGCTTTAATGCTTAAAACTCCAGAACCAGAAAAACTGAGCATATCCTCGTACTGTGTATTCCATGAAACGCTATTTGCATTTGACTCCTTTAACAATTAAATTATTATTATTATTTGTTATTCCATAAGTTTTTGCATGGATTATAAATTATTTGAAATATATTTAAATTAATATAAGATTTATAGTTACAGTACTTGATAAAGTAATTGTTTAGCTTTGATGTCATAGACGGAACAAACGCCTTTATCATCGACAACAGCCAACTTTTGTCTGAGCATACTTATGTCCAAACATCGAATTGGATTTGAAATTTTAATAATATTTATTGGAAATGGATTATTAATGAATATCTGAACAATTTGACCATTTTTAAGGCCGACAAGAAGTCCTTCTTTTTGAGGCGAACCACCGGTGGCTCGAATATATCTAATCGAGGAATCCATGATCCATTCCCTTTCAATTGTTCCTTGAAATGATAGGCATTGAAGCCTCTTCTCCTGACACAATACAATATTGTCGGCGCAAACAACCATTAGAGTGCAGTCTAGTTTATTGTTAATTTTTTCCTTCACCTTATAATGCATATCAGTAGCGTCTGATCCTTTGGTTAACTCGTAAATTATCACTCTTTCCTGTAGTTGGATCTGCATGAGTGGCACATAACTATTATCATTTTCATCAAATCTCTAATTAAAATGTCATACAGCGAGTCGATTCTTGTATATCGCAAGTTTCTTCACCAAATCACGACATTTGATGCGCACTAAAAAACAGTTGGGAAATAATCAATTTTCAAGTTCAGTTAATTAATATAATATCTGTGACCTTTTTCCTCTTTGATAAGATGTTGTATTATAACGTCTGTCATATTCTCTCTGTACGCGTATCTTTCTTTATAAAGAGAGTGAACGGTTGAAAACGTTAATTCATAAACAGCTACTGTTCCATCTTGACATCCAACTATCTATTTATGTTTGAACATTTCATTTTTACTTGTTTTACTATTTTTCTTGCAATTTTTCTTTTTACATTAAATGTAAACTAATAAACTTAATAACTAAATTGCTTGCGGCCCGTATATATCTATCCTAAATAGATGTATATTTCCAATTACAAACTCAAATAAATGTCCATTAAATCAAGATTTGTGATTTGAAAAGCCTTTATAGCCTATAGATTCCCGTATGGGTTTACAATTAAAGTAGTTGACACTTTATGCGGATAATCTGTTACCCATGGTTATTCGAAAGTGTTCACCTTTAATTAACACCATCAACTAAAAGTTCTGCTCGCATTTTACTGCCCTCAATTTTAACTTCAATTAGAACAACTTTTCGATGTTTTTAAAATTTAATCTAATATAATTTTAATAATTATGGCAGAAATTGGTAAACGTGGCCGCAAATATTTTAATTTTCTTTACATAATCTTAAGAGTAGAAACAACCATAAATTATAAAACAAAATCAAGCTGTACATTGCGATGCGGTAAACATACGATTGTACGATACCATAGTTACCTGAGTCCGATTCTCAAGGAAGGGTATTTCTTAGAATTTACCGAATTTAATTCTACCCCTCTCTAGGGCGTCCTGCTTTTACGCACCTTTATGCACTCAAAATCTTATTTCTTATGTATTTTTGTTTATCTGCCTGTTTTTTAATAAATTAATATATTTAATCTTGATTTATAAAGATATTAATATTTTGAAAAAAAGAAATTTAATTTTAGTTAATTGAATGGAATAATAACTTAATTTTTAAAATTTTCAATTTTACTCTTTATATAGCTTTAACCATTTAATTAACTTTTTTCTTATTTTTAAAAATGAGTTTATTATAATTGAAGAAAATTTTTACAAAAACATTATCCATTAGTATATTCTTAGGATTATATCTCAAAGATTATCTTTTGGTTTCATTGGTGTATAGTTTTTTTTAACTATGTTATCTAAAATTGTAGGTATTTATTATTTTCAAAAATTTAAATATTATTTTAAGAGATCATATGCTTAAAATTGATACTATAATTTTACTCAAGGATAGCAATAAATGAGTTATTTTTCAACGCATAACGCAAATTTAAGTTAGAGGAAAATGTGACAGTTGTCAAGAACTTTATTTATATTTATGCATATTCTGTCACTTAAATTAATATCAAGCATATGACTGATGTTGTAAGTGTAATAAATAAATAAATATCGTTATAGTTTAACTATCTAAAAGGATTGTTGAACATTAGGAAGAAAAGAACTTAAATTTCTTATACTGTATAAGTTTCCTCAATAAATTTCATATCATTTTGAGAAAAACTCTTATCAAATAGTTATTTGTGTTTGTGTTCTCTCATAGACTATAGAGAGTATTAACGTGTGAAAATGAAAGCAAAATAAAATTTAGAGTTTGCGAGATAAGTAAATGGAAGTTTATAATAATTGGAAATAAAATTTAAAGTTATCTTACAACACGATTACCATCGGCACTTGGTTTACAGCACCAAATCCATGAGTTTTGTTCAGCCACAACGCCAATAGCAATGCCATCTTTAGTGTAAAGCAGTGATTTCTTATTCGAACCGCTTATCAATATAAACTCGCCACTACTAAAATGAGAGACGCATAACGGATCAAATCCAAGATTGCGTTCTTTCCCAATCTAACAATTTCCACATTACATATAATTATTCACGTGAAAGCACCAAATTATTTAAATTTTAAATCAAACGTATGTTCAATGTTTTTAAATTCATCTTTTGATTGAAAATTATTTTGAACCATATGGAAACTAGAATAAGCATTCATATAGAGCGCATTTTCTAATGATAAATAATACTCTGCGGAAAACTATTTGAGACTATAATCTTAACTTAAATTTAGGACCGCGCACATAAAAATAAAATTTCGTTATTGCATAATAATTGAATAAATATTTTAACTTAATGTAACAGTTTTTTTCTTTTAACAAAGTTTATCTATGATACATAATCCATTATTAATTACAACAATTTACGGTAACAAATTTATAATAACGAATTCACCTTTTTAAATTTTTAAATTTTAAAAATAGCGCTATAAATAGCGTTAATAAATGATCAAAATAGTACCAAAATAAAAATTTTGGAGAAGGAGTGACAAAAACTAATCAGATTTAACCGGTAATATTTCGATTTCTAGGAAAATAGCATATACAGTATTAGCATTTATAAATGGAGTTAAAACTATGTAATTCGTGCACACACATTATAAGATTTTAATTTATGAAATAAAAATGCTATAAATGCTATTATTTTGACTCTACTAATAAATCTAATAATAAATCTAGAATTTATTATCGCCTGCCGAACTCTAAACAGTGGATATGTATGAATAAATTAGTGCTGTATAATACCTGTTTGCCATTTAAATCATAAAAGCTTAGAGACTGAGTCCAATCAACAGTGATAATAACATCGGAGTCATCTTCTTTAATTGGACAAAAAATGATTCCCCATATGGCCCCTAAAGGTCCGCCAAGTCTTTCGATTCGACTTTTTTCTTCCCCATTCTTCGAAATCAAAAACAAATTTTTAAAATTAATATTTGCTATCTTATTACACATTTTTAAGCGCCAGTTATAGAATTAATCTGTGTTATAAATCAAATATTTAGCTTATCACTCAAATAGCTATATATTTATATTTAACATTTGATTATTGTATAAGGTATCAAATTTGCATAAAAATTAGTTGAAAGTTATTTTATAATAAATTGTACCCGATTTCTAATAGTTATAATTCCAGAGGATAAAGCAAGTGCCAAATAATGGCCATCACTACTCCACGAGCAGCTATTAATTTGACTCTGAACTTTCTGTTTTGTGACCGCTTTCTGTTCGGGAGACCAAAGCCCAAAATCAGAAGCGGTACAACTCGCTAATTGATGAGATAGTGGATTGTATTGAATGCATCGAATCGGGTCATTGTGTCTGCAAAATCATTATTTTTTACACAAAGTAATAATAATATTTTCGATAAAAGATAAAACACACGAATATTTAAGAATGCCTTCCAATTTGGCGGTCCATATAATCACTTGCTTATCCGCAGATCCTGAAGCAAATCTCTTGCCATCTTTAGCGTATGCCACACACAGCACATTTTCCTTATGACCCTTTAATGCTTGTATTAGAGTTCCATCATTGACGTTATAAACATAGACTCTGGTATCTGCGGCAGCAATCAGTTGATCGCCATCGGGACTCAACGCCAAGTCATAAACACTAGTATTATTGAGAAGTTAATACAAAATAAATTTTTATATATCCATAAATTATAGAAAATATTCTAAAGTGATTACCAAACTTGATTCCCATCTTTATCTTTTATCTGGTCTGTCCAAACTAATGTGGATCTCATTTTCAGTTAGAAATTAAAAAATTAATACGCATATAAATTAGACTTATATAGACGTTATTCGTACGGCAATACTGTTTGAATGTTTGTGTTGATTTATCATCAATTGGTATCCAATAGCAATACTACTCTTTAAGCTCTTAAAGCATCCTAATTTTCAATATATTTTAAGTAATAACTTTATTTTTAGATTTAGTCTAATGTAGTGTCAGTTTTATTCTTTAGTTTGCCAAACTTAATTTAATTGTTTAAAAATTTCTATACAATATTATACTTAAAAATCAAAGTCCAAAATCGTTAATATGGTTAAGAATTTTAAAATAGTTACATGATTTAGGAGTTTTTGACGTTTTTAGGATTTTTCAATAAAATAAATGAGATATACCACAACAAAATATATTCGTTATTAGTGAATACACTATTATGCGTTTGAAAATATTTTTTTAATATATTCCATTTTAAATTTTATAACTAATTAGCAAACTTTGAATGTTTGATACTTGAAATTTAATAAAACTTGTTTTAATTCTTGTGTAAATCTGTTTTACAACTGTTACCTTATTTTGACGAATATCTTACTTCTTATACTTTACGTCGTTAGCTGCAAAACGTAAATGAACTCAAAACTTTTACTCTACATTTGTAAAAGTTAGAGTGTAAGTTCTGACGGTGAGTCTAATTCTTGGGACTATTTGTATGGAACCAATGTTCATAGCCAAAAATTACAATTTCACTTTCTTTATCAAAAGTTTAAAAATTAAATTTAAGACAAAGTACAAACTATTCATTATGTGATTTGTGATGATTTTAATAAATATATATTAATAAAGTTTAGTAGATTTTGAGCCTTTCAAGGTCAGAATTGGGACACCAACCACTCCAATATATTTTTGTTCAGATATGATAGTTTTCATATATAATTACCAGTTATCTCTGTCATTCAAATTAAACTATAGTTACTGTATTAGTTTTATAATTCAATAAGTACATGCTGTATTGTTTTGTCATCATATATTTGAATACACATAAAAAAGTTTTCAATCAAAATCAATTATAATCTTAGAACTCTAATACTTGATAGATATTGTTAAGGTTTTACGGGTATTACGGGTTAGCCCTTTCTGTTTTACATTTTTTCTTATCGGTTTAATTTAATAATTTTTTTGTAAAAGTCGGGGTTCTGTTCGGATTAAATAAAATTATTAATCAAAACCCAAGTTTAACATAAGCCTGTAAATATCAGTTGTATTTTCTGTCCTGTTCGGGTTAAATCTTTAATTTAATCCGAAGTGCTATCTTAAACAACTTTAAATAGAAATAAACTAAGATATAATAAAACAAAGCGTATAGTTAAATCAATTAGATATTCTTTAAATCTAAACTAAGCAAATACCAATTATGGATAAATCAATACTATAATAACGTAATGCGTGTGCGACGCTTAAACTGTATGCAAATCAAATGAATACAATTTTAATTTCAATTCATTTTAAGGTTTAAGTTAATAATTGCTTATTGAACTCTTAATTACAGTCATGTATTGTAATCAAAATTGAATTTCAGCATTTCATGCTATTGTTGCCCTTTTTTGGAATTAGAAAATGAAAAGCTAAATGAAGATGTCCTTGAAATAAAAAGTAAAACTTCTATAAAATAACGATGAACTAAACTAATGCGTTATTGCTTGCATAAAAATGCCAGTCTCATCGCTGAAACCACAACTCTCTCCATCGGATTTAATGATACGCTTCACAGACCGTCAGAAAAGTTTATTGGAAAAAATGTTTGAATGGAATAAGAATCCAAATGAAAGCGAGTTCGCAATCTTGTCGACAGAAACAGGTCTCAGCATTTTTCATATAAAGGTAATTCAATTGTTTTTATTTTAATTAAAATTTTTTTCTCTGTTTTTACGCTTAAATTTTTATGCTTAGAATTTTTAAGTGTTGCACATTTCTTCTCGAAAAATGTCACTAAACTTAAAGTTATAATTAAGTATAATTATAGGAATTTTGCTGTTAAATTGTTTCGTATTATTCTCTAGTTTTTATTTCTACATCCTGTCTCACTCACTCTGCTCTGTTTTATGTTTTATTCTTCGAACACTTTACAAAACCTATGTTTTTTATGGCTAATGTTAATTGCGTTTAATCCCGTTTGATTAATGCGAGGCAATCTGGTATATGAATTTTGCTATCGATTTCGATGATTTAAAAATTCGATTAATCAAAATTCTATCCTACAATTAAAAATAATTATTATTTATTAATATATTAATTCGTATGATTTAATTTATTTTTGGGTTGGTTGTGTGGCAATAAAATTTTAAATGTATTCTTATCTTTTCACAAACATATAAAAACACTATAATTAAGGTTTGTTGACAAAGCTATAGTTTAATACATCACGTAAAACTGGATTCTCTTTTCGAGAAACTAACAAAATTATAGTAATTTTTAAAATGTTAAATTTTAGAAAGTATTGACCTTTGTATCTATGTGTTTAAAACTTTTTCGGCGCAGGAAAATTTAATAGAATTTCCTCAAAAAATAAAATTTGGCAATATAGTATAAATTGATAAGCAAATTGAATATATTATCTGTAATATTATTTATTAATTATATATATATAAACAATATCGATACGGTCATAATATCTGAATTTGTAAAGTTAAGTCCAGTAAGCATATGGTCGCTCGGTTACTATATCCGATCGCTACCGGTATTTTAAATTATAAAGTTGGATTTTTGAACATTTTAATCGAAGATTAAAATTTAAATCTTAATTTTAGTTATTTTTGCATAATTTGAATTTTTTTCCAGATTTTTGTCAATTTTGAGCCTGAAATTTCCTTATTTAACAGCAAATAGCGGCAGATGCCATTCTAATTTTAATCTAAAATTTGGTCAGTATTGACTAATTTTGCCCATTTTGACCAATTTTTAGCCTTTTATGCCATTTTGAGACCGGAAAACACTTTTATAACACCAAATAGCCGCAGATGCTACTGTGGCTTTAATCTTTTTTTGGCCGAATTTTGGCTATTTTGATACAAATCATTCTTGACAATTTTATGCGCATTTTGACCTAATTTTTCCCTATTTTTGACACAATTTTGACCCTTTTAATGACAATATTAAGCATAATTGTGTTCATTTTGACACTATTTTTTGATCTTTTTGAACTGAAAATCCCTTTATTAATATAAGAAATTGGTGAAACCCCTTCATTAACATAAGAATTCGTATTAAATCCCTTAATTAACATAAGAAATAAGTCAAAATCCCTTTATTAACATAAGAAAATTGTAAAAATTCCTTAATTAGCATAAAGAACAAAATCCCTTTATTAACATAAGATTTGTATGCACACCCGACGGACATACTCAAATCCATATATTTGAATTTTGCAATCAGATAAAAAATACTTTTCCGTTTCTCTCTCTCTCTCTCTGTCCGCAACAATAAAATTTTTTTAACGGAATATAAAATATTTTATATGAAAGAAAATATTGTTGTTGTATGTGTAAAATGCTTAAAAATTATTTAATTGTTGATTTGAATTGTTTAAAAACTTTTTCTTAGTCGCTTCTATTTAAAACAAACTCACTGTGTCATGTTCTCCTACTATATTAAAATATGATTTTTTACTGATTTAACATAACAATACCTTAAAATTTTTTTAACGTAAAAAAGAAAATTGTTTATAGCACAGGAAATACGTATAAGATTCAACAATATGTATCTATTTCCCATTTTTAGCTCACTTTTTTAGAAAAAGGGGAGCTTATGGATTTGACCATGTCTGTCCGACCGTCCGTCTGTCTGTTCGCAGTTTTATTTTGATAGAGGGATTTAACCTAATCCTTATATTAATAAAAAGATTTTGCATTTTTCCATATTGACTAAGAAACTATTATATTTGGAATATAATATGCATTATCCGAAGAAAAGTGAGCTCTATATGAATGTTCCGTTCTTGTTTTAATTTTTAATTAATGAGTAAGTTAGTGCATCGTACTTATCAGTAATGATGTAAATACAGTAGACTACAAACTTAATAGACCCCTTAATTAGATCTAGAAATGAAAAGCTTAGAAATAGACCCTAATTTTTTGGTAAAAATTGCTTCTCAGCCTAAGAATTACGAAGAATTTACAAATTGTTCATCGATTTAAGATAATGTACACTTTTATTTTAATTATAAACTAAAAAGACAAACAAGTTAATATGGGTTAGCAGAAACTATGCAATCAAACTTTGCTTATACTTGTCATGAAAAATAAATTAAATAAAAAAGTTACAGTAAGTTTAATTAGCATTAATTACAGTATATCGTTAATATGTTAAATGATATATTATTTTGTTCTTATACAGGTTTGGTACGAACATCGTTGGGCTAATTGGCGACAACAGCAAGGATTTCCACCCAATTCTCGTTATGTTTATGAATTAAAATAAATGATAATGAATTAGAAATAAGTTCAAAATATTACATTTTCCAGCAATATTGCAAAAAAATTATTAAATTTTTTAAATTAAGTTGTAGTTTGATTAAATAAAGTTATAAAGTTTATTGTAATTTAAATGTTTGTTAAGTTAAGGATTAGTGGTTAAAAACTTTGTTCCATTACCACACACTGTTTGTGGATTTTAAGATTCACGCCGTAACCGTACGATAATCCAATGAAAATTTTAAAATTTTACCATTATTAGCAAAATATCTAGAGTTACTTTCATTTGTTCTCGGATTGTGGTAAAAAGTTATAAAAGTAAAGTTAAGTAAACTTAAAAAATTAAGCCCAATGCACGAGACGCAAAATTAGCAATTTTTGATTTAATTTACTTCTCTTTAGCCCTGACATTAGGTGAGCGCGCGACGAGTGCTCCTCCTTTCGCGCTGTATGCGTGATCCTAAATTAAATTATCGAATCTGTTTCTGATATTCAAAATATTAACATTTAATTTTTGTTATTTGTAAATATGTTTTACTGTATGCATTTTATGTTTCCATTATAGCTGTTTAAGTTCTATTAAACTAAGCTATATTTTACTTGCACGTGATTTTTTAACAATCCAAGAACAAATAAAAGTAACCTTAATTACCTTTCTCTAAATATATATAATTAGTTCGCAATAAGCTATGAAGTTAACCGATTTCGGTAAGATTTTTGAATGAAAAAACTTAACATTTGTTTTATATAAGGAGAATTATTATGGTAATTCTCAGTCATGTTAAAATTTCATTTTGCTATCACATTTTTAAAAAACATTTGGACATTAAAAAACATTTTAAGCGAAATAAAATGGATAAAATATTATTAAACAGTTTCTAATAAAATATCTTACTAGAAGTTTAAAACGTTATAATAAATTAAATATAATTTATTAAAGTTAGCAATTTTTTTGAGAAGTTTATAGAATTTAAAGTCTACAATAATGAAAGGCTACTAGAATATGTTTTGAGGCGTTAGTGAAAATTTTTTCATTCATTATTTAAATTATTTAGATGAGCGCATTTTAATTCAACTTTTCTAAAATTTAAGTGATTATTTTTTAAAACAACGAACAGATCACAATATAACGAACAATTGTTTGGAGTTTCTTAATTTTAAAAACCAAATGGGGATTTGATTTAAAAAAGTTTAGTTTAAATAAAGAATTGAAGAGTAAAAGTGCTATAATTTATAATAAAAATTTTTTCAAAAAAATTTTGTTTTAGGAAAGAGTTACTTCCTGAATTTTTAGGGAAAAATACCTAATCCGAAATTGGAAAGTCCAGTCACCTAAACTTAGAAAATTTTTCAACAGTTAAGTCCACAAAATTAAAAATTAATCCTTTCAAAGCGATTAATTTTCGAGATTAATTAATCCTATTTTTGTTAATTCGAAATATGTACGGAGAGATCTAAAAAGTACGCATGAAATTTTTAATTTAACTTTCAATGCGTATTTTTATTTTACTTTAAATTGAAATGTTTAATTTATGCTTGCATTAATAATTTAAAAATATCAACATTAAAAATTTTAATGGCTGAAAGTTTTCATAAAATTAAGTTGTTTATCTGGAAATATAAGTTTACATTTACAAACAAGTTAATGCCTAATTATTTCATAACGTCGAATGGCTATTAAGCTTATAATAATCATAAATACGGTAAATACAGTAGTTATCAACAAAAAAAATCATTTAAACTATGTTTAAGATTTCTTTTTAGTCTTAAGTCGTGCACCCGTCGGATAATAAATAGGTCGCGGATATGGTATTCGATAATGTCTAGCTATTTCAAATCGACTGAAGCCATCATCGAATGCCTTTTTAATC
This sequence comes from Phthiracarus laevigatus, assembly GCA_034700185.1. Lineage (NCBI taxonomy): Eukaryota > Metazoa > Arthropoda > Arachnida > Sarcoptiformes > Phthiracaridae > Phthiracarus > Phthiracarus laevigatus. The sequence continues at coordinate 3,099 of JAQIXJ010000040.1, read as the reverse complement.
TGAGCCTCATTTGTTAAATATTTATTGTCGCGAAATAGTTTTTTGGCTTCACTCGCAATATATTCTCTTTCTTTTATGGTATTGCTTGGATCCTTTGCCGTCCAATTGCGAGACAATCGTAATATCTGTCTGTACAGCGATAATACTTCTCTTCGCAATGACATATCCATCAATTTTTCAAATATTTATCTAAAAATACTATAGTAAATCGTAAAATTAAATAACAAACACAAAAGTATGATCGAAATTACTGAATTAATTATAATTATAATGATTAAATTGCACCTTAGGATTCTACCATTCAAACAAAATAAATAAATTAAACTTTTGGTTTTTTTAAATAATTTTGAAAGCACGTGATTGGCTTATTATAAGTTATTTTGCATTATATATGTTTATTTCAAAGACTGTCTTTAGGAAATATTTGTCCAGCATTCAGGACCTTAACAATACTAAATGAATATAATCTGTTAGTTAGCGAAACGAACGCGTATTTTTGCATAACTTGCGTCCACCAAATGGTCTGTCTCTGCTTTTTAAACAGTTAAGTAATTTGTTTGAATTATTATATTTTATGTCTGCATTTTGATAGCAACATATCATTGTTATTGTAAGCCAACATTGTTAATTAATTCGCGAATTAATTAAAAAGATTACTGGTTTATATCGATATACTGTATGAGAATATCAATTTTTTCACATAAACAAACTTACATTAATTTCGTTGTACTATGTTTTAATTGCTATAAGGAGATATTATTTAAAAAAACATAATATTATGTTAACTTTCATAAACTGCAACAGTTTTGTTAATAATTTATAATATAAATTTAAAAATTCTTATTTTTATGAAGCAAAAATCGCAATAATTTCATGTAAACACAGAAAACGTTTTTACAAAATAAACAAAAAGCACGTGTTTTGCGATTAAAAATGCTCGATTACAACGTAAGTATGAACGGGAAAAAACCCCGGAACAAGGATTCTATCTATAAAATTAAATTACTGATTGGTTGTACAATAGTTGTGATGACAACTATTAACACGTAATATTTGGTGACTTAACTTATTAACGAAAAATAAATGTCGAATAATGACGAAACCAACGATAATATTAAACGTTTGTTTGATTTTATTTTATGGCAACGTTTACGTGAACAGCGAAAACAATGACAACGCTATTCAAATCGTGGATCAAACGGAAACGAATGGGCAAACCGATGAACAATCGTCGGAAGCATTTGTCGAAAATGATGATCAACACGACAGTCACGACATATTCGCGGCAACACACGATTGGCAACCAATTAAAAAGGGACAAGTGATTCCTCCAGGTCTGCATATTAGGATCAATTTGCAGACAGGACTGAAAGAAGCAAAATTATTGGATCCGCGAGAGTCTAATGATGAAAATAGCGAAGTCATAAACAAACATAAAAAACTGGATTACATTTTATCGGATGATATTAAACAGTCAAAAGCAGACGCTTTAAGGGATCAAATTAAAGATGCGCTCAAAAAATTGAAATCCGATGACAAATCAATGGCGGAAAATGAAAAAGAAGAATCAGTTGATGGCGAGAAGAGCTTTAAATTTCGTTCAATCGACCAAATTAAAGAAGAATTCAGTGAATTGAACATTGAAATGCGTTCGGAAACGGAAATAATGGTGAATCTAATCGAAAGATATTCAAAGAGCGTAATCGGAGATAAGTTAACGATTTTGAGTGAAGTGGAATATCTGGTACACCAGTACGATGTGGCGCAAGACTTCGTCAAATTGGGCGCACTTTCCTTACTATTACCCGATTTGAACTCAACCAACAGTTTATTGCGCGCTCAGATCGCGTTTACCATTGGATCGGCGATGCAGGGAAATCCAAAGGTTCAGATCGCTGTATTGAAAACGGGTGCGCTTCACAAACTGTTGCGTCTTCTCGGTTACGACGCTTCGCCGCAAGTAAAACTGCGCGCATTGTACGCCATTTCGTGTCTGATTCGTCAGTTTCCTTTGGCGCAAAAGATTTTTGTCGAAAGTGGTGGAATAAGTGTTTTCGCTTCTTTGTTTAAGGATAGAAGTATGCAATCAATGAAATTAAATGTGAAAGCGATTACACTTCTGAACGATCTTATTACGGAACACGCGTTATCCGCTAAATATGCCACAAACGAGGTGTCATCTAAATTGAAACTCAAACAGTATGAAGACGTTCATTTAAATAAAGCATTAGTTGCCGACGGATTTTGCGAATTAGTGCCACATTTACTTCATTCGCCCGATTATGATGTTCGCGAAAAGGTGATCAATGCTATGAATTCGTTTGCTGTGTTATGCAAAAACTATTTTAAAAATAGTTTGCCAGTATTGGAGTCTATAATTAATGATTTAATAGAACTATCGCGCAATGAGGGCGACAATGATAATTCAGACGTTTATTACTCGAATTTATACGAGATTACCACTAATCTTGTTAATAAATTAAAGTCTGATATTAAAGATGAATTGTGATAATTATATCAAAGAATGGATTTTACTTATTTATTTCTAAATAATAAATGACATATGCTTACTGGCATATACGGAATATTTATAAACTTAAGTACTGTTATATATTTCGGTTTAAATGTTATAAAAGGTATTGAAAATAAAATCTAAATTATATATAGAATACCCGTAAAACATTATCTTTTATTTATTGTTTAAACAAATGTAATTCGTTCGAATCATATCCGACCACACAAAATGACTTTCCGCTATTGTCAAGGAATTTTCCCCCAAAAAGCATATTATTCGATATATTTGCGCTAAATTCGTGGTTGACCTAAAAATATTTAAATTTTAAAACAAGTCCACCTTTAATTAATTTGAAATAATACCCTCTTAATTTGGTTTTTGTCTATTATTCGCCAAATTCTAACAAAACTATCCTCGGATGTCGATAATAACTAAACGTTTAATATTTCGATAATATTAAACAATATATTTGGTACATAGTAGTGTATATATATATAGTAGCAAATTGTTATTAAAAATATATCTTACAACACCGGTCTCGTTAGCGATGTGTATAGATGTCAACCATTTAGCATGCGCTGATA
>JAQIXJ010000039.1:0-68580 GCA_034700185.1 Phthiracarus laevigatus | reverse complement strand
TGAGAATATTTTTGTACCATTTTATTAATTTATATAATTTTTAGTACATTTTAAGATAAATTTCTTGAAATCGTTAGATAAATTTAAAATCGTTAGCTATGTTTCAAATCGTTAGGTTCGTGAGAATCGTTAAAAATTTTAAAGTGAATTTAAGATCTATAATGGTTAATATAAAGGAATATATAGTTCGAATTAAGTAATTCGGTTGAAAAATTGAATCGTTAATTGACACTTTTCAAGGCCCTATTCATTACCGTTCAAGATAAAAAATAAAAATCGGCGATAACGACCGGTAAAAATAAATAAAATCGCTGTCATAACCGGATATATAAAAAATTTCATAAAAGTATGTTCGCAAATTTTATTTTGATGTTTTTATTTAATTTAAATTTGAGTTTTAAGCTAATATTCCCAGTGTAAATAATTTATTTTATTTCTTTTTAAATTTTCTAGTATTAAAGTCATCAAATTATCGTGAAATATTTGATACATTTTTCAGTTATCTAGCTTTTGGATACATTTTCTAAAGTTTAACCATAATCATTAATTTAATTGCAATTGCAAAAGATGCTTATAAAAAAGCAATTTTTAAGTTTAAATTAAGTTTGAATTATTCCGGTAATTATCGGTATTATGAGCAAATTGACCGGTAAATGTTTTTGAAAATTGCGGTCATTACTGGTCATCATCGGTCTTATATCCGATAATAAACAGCTCTAGTGATAAGTAGGGTAAGGATTTTCCTGATAAATTCCTGTTTTTTATTTCGATCAAATAACCGGGAGATTAATATATTAATATAGTAAAGTAGTTTTATTTTCCCGGGGTTTCCCGGTTTTTATAGTTTTTGGAAAAAGTACTGGATTTGTACAGTATTTCTAAAAATGCCTGTTTTGATATATTTAAAAAGAAAATTCTAAATATTTAACAAAAGCCTTCTTAAATATTTCTTATATTGATCTAAAGTAGGAATAGCGTTAATTGTTATATTTCTGGAAATAAAGTTTCAAAAGTATCACATTTCTAATGTTGAACGCTTACTCAAGGCATAGCTTTACTAGTTTTAGTTAGTTTAATAATTATTTTTTGAGCAAAAGGTAAAAATATATTTTTAAAAATATTATAATAATCAGCTTGACATTTTTGGAAATTATTATTTTTTGATTGCGATAAAAATAATTTTATTTTCGGATTCTATTCCCGCTTTTGGTAAATTTATTTTCCTGGTTTCCTCTTGTTTTGATACATTAAATTTATTTAATAATTTTTAAAATAAAAGTTTACCCCAACCCACTCCCTTAATTAAAAATTTTTAAAATTTTATTTAATAATTTTTACAATAAATGTTTACGCCAACCCACTCCCTTAATTAAAAATTATTAAAATTTTATTTAATAATTTTTACAATAATTGTTTACGCCAACCCACTCCCTTAACCCCCCCCCCCCCAAGAATTCTCAAAACGTTGGAAAATATTTTTAATGATTTTTTGTCCGATGGCTGAAAAATTGTCGCTCAAATCCGAATAGATAGACGCTCTCCCTAAAATTTTGAAAAGTCGGAAAGTAACATCCCCCAGACAGACACACCCTGATCAATAGTATAATTAGTGTATTGGTAATTCTTGTGCTGTAATTTCGTTTTTAGTTATGTTAATTCATTGTTTAAACATTTATAATTTACTTATTTGAAGTTATTGTTTTATAAACATAAATACATACATATTGTTGCTGACCTTACACTATACAAACCCACAGATAGGCTTAAGTAATAAAAACTATATTAAAATTACAAGTATTTGTATACTTTTATTTATAATTCTGTATTCGTCAAACATTAAAGTTTAGATAAAAGCACAAATGTCATACATATTGGAAAGCTTAAAGAATAAATAAAAAAATTGACTTGAAAGTTTTTTTAGCTATATTAATTTTCTTTAAAATTTTTACCTTGGCAAATCCATACGGACGATTTTATCAAAAAATGTAATAATTAGGACCGTTATTTGTTATAAATGGAAATCAATAAACAATTCGTTTATTTTAACTTATAAACTTAGAAACATAAATATTAGTGAACAAATTGTAAAAATAAGTATCATTAATGTAAAAACAATAAAATTTATTTTAAACAAAACAAATAAAATTTTAGCTAACAAGAGTTATAGGCATTTTACAATATATAATTAAATTTTACTTAATTTAAGATAATTACGTCTTGATTCTTGGGTCGATAGTTGCGATTGTTAAATAGTTGCTTTTCTTTGACAGGCAGACGAAATCTTATATCCAAACGCTGACTTCAAAGTGATCTAAAAACTTATTCAAATTTTAAAAGAATAAGATTTTTAAACTAACTCTCGAATAACTCTGTTTAACATAGAAATAAATGAAAAATGTTAAAAATTTAAGATAAATAAACATACAAATCATGGCACATTCATAGTTAATCTAACATATTATTAGGTGATTTTTATTAGATTTTAAACTTATTCTTTAAACATAAGATGATAGAATGTAAAACATAAAAATGCGAACATAAAATATATTTCATAATTTCACTGTAAAATTTGAACCATGACACAAACTTATATCGAAATAAAGAGTAATTTAGATCTACCGCAAGTACAATTTTAGTGTATACTTGTATATTTTTCGTCATAATGAAATAGAGAAATTTTTCCATTACCAAGCTTTAGAGTAAATGGTTTAATCTGGGAGTATAAATGTTACGGTGGGAATAATATGACGCCTAATATAAGTCAAACCTTTTCAAGATTAATTATATATTAAAGTTTAAAATTGCGTTTCTTAAGGATTTTTAACATACAGCATTGGACATATTGAACATAAGTTAAATTTTATCCAACAAATAATATCTATAACTCATAAAACATTTCCAACTATTTCGAAATATTGAACTGTATTAATTGTAGTTTAAAATAAAGTACCGTATTTTAGGGACTATAGCTCGCACCAGTTGTATAGCCCGCATGACAAGTATAAATTTTAAAATTGTAGCTCTCAGTATTAACTTGAAGCATTTAATATCGAATCAGATGAGGATTTCGACGATTTTTAGACTTTGTTTTAATATTGAAAATTAAAAAGTGTTAAAACATTTTAAAATTGATTTTTTATTGCACGCATCAGTTGTATTGCCCGCATAGCATATAATTTCTAGGTTTTCAAGTTTTTTCTTGTATAGCCCGCGGCCTATAGTCCCTAAAGTACGGTATTATAATTATGTTAACAAATAACAAAATCAATAACTTGTTAAACAATTTTCTTATATTCCTTCGTATGATTTGATTTTGTAAAATAATAGTACGATTAAATTTGGTTACTAGAGGGACATCAATATTGAGATATTTATCACAAAAATGTCACAAATTTCTAATAAAGTTTATATTTTCAGCTTTATTGGAATTGTTACACTGGTTTTGGAAATACACGGAATACTAAAACCATTCTTTAGTTGATTACAGGCCACATATTTTGAGCTTTGGTTTCATTTATTGTTACTTTAATAACAAAACAAATATAAGTCCTAACTACTGTTCAAAATTTTTATAATGTCTAGCGATATGTCTTCATTTCACATTACAATATATCCGAAATTGAAATTTATAAAATTTTCACTCGCGAGTCAGTCGAACTCTAACTTAAACCAAAGTTAGAAAAAAATAATATTAAAAGATTTATACATATTTAATTTAAAAATTTATAACTTGTACATTTGAAAATATTAATATTACATTGTTTGGAAATAATTTTGATAAATAGTTATTTTAGTTTAAACTGATTATGAAAAATTAATTGTTTGGTTGAAATTTCTTCTTTGAATTGTTTTTCACTTTTATCTAACTTTAATTTGCTTAATAATTTCATCGATTATCATATTTATAGTTAGTATCAAAAATAACCAAATAACAAAAGGATGCTTTCTAACGTTTATTGTTCTAACAATTCTGTAAACATTTTTTAATACAGTAAAAAAATTAATCTAAACAAATAAAATTAATAAATTTTTTATTCAAAATAGGAATATTTCGGGTTTTATAGATTAGTCGATTTAATTAAAGTTTACAAGTTTAAAGCAAAACATGTTCAAATTTGTGTTTATTTTATATGATTGGTATCGTTTTTAATGGTAATGTTGGCGCGATGTGTCATTCTTTTTTCTGTTTTGATAGTTCAACGGAAATTGAGTTCTGGCAGCTTTGATCAAATACGTAATACTACGTACGTGTGAATACAGATAAAACAGATAGCAATAGCACTTCACATTTTGATGGCGATCGTATCTGTTACACATAACAGTTGACATTAATGCTCTCTTCATAACACTACTGCTTAGGTTTATTTGCACTGTCACTTAGGCTATACTTTTAGATCCTCTGATCCTATACTGCGATCTCGCCAGCGATATTGAATTAAAAAATTAAATGAGATTTATTTTATCAAATTATGATTTTGTTTAAATAGAGTGTCCCAGAATCTGATGATCTATGGGTGATCCTTTGGGAAATTTTCAAAAATCAAAGCTGGGGAACCCATCGGGATTTATGAGACGTCTTTGGCTTCTTACCCAAAATATTTCCAATTTTTTTCAGAGGAAACTAAACCTTGTACTTCTCAAAACACAAATTTAAATGACATATTTGAAATTTTGACCAAAAATTTTACAATTTTTCAGTTTTGGAAAGGGGGTTAACTTTTTAAAAGTGTGTAGGGGTATACCTACTATTAAAACTAGATCTTTCCAGAATTAAAAAAACGCGGACAGTTGTACAGTAAAATAACAGCCATCAAACCCTGTGTATGAAAATTTTCTTAAAATTATTGTACATTTTAACTTTTACGTTTTATAATTAGAGTATAGTATATAAAATTTGTAATAAACGAATAACGTTATAAATTGTCTAAAAAATTTTCTAAATAAGCAGTGATTTAAAAAAATTTGAATAATAAAATTTTATGGCATTTTTTGATATTAGCATATTTCTATATCTTCTTTATTACTTTAGCGTTTCCAATAAATTTTACAATTTTATTAAAAAATTGATAATAAGGCTTTTTCGGTGGTGGTTATTCATATTAACATTTTTGAAATAGGGGTCGCAAAAACTCATCTTATCTAAACGACAATTTTCCTGTTTAAGTGAAAATTGCATAGACGTTGGAAAAATAGCATTTATTATTAGAAATAACAAACATAGAATTTAAAAATGGAGCTAAAATCACTTTATATTATGTAATTCGTGCTCAAATATTAACGCTTACAAGCATACTATTTATTAAATAAATTAGTAATAAATGCGATGATTTTGATTCTCTAATATTAATAATCTAAAAAAGTTTTATAGTTTTCAAAGAAAATGTCAATTAGGCGTTGAATCCAAAAAATAAGCAAAGATTTTCAAATCTTTCTCTTGAGATTAATTCAGTAAAATAGTTGAGTAATTCAACAAAATTAGGCTTTCATTGGCTCATATCCGCCGCAATTAGGATTGAATGGCACACAAATTTAGCAATTTATGTGTTTATTTTATTCGAAGTAATACAACTAATGCGTATTTTTATCACGTGTAAACTCATTATTAATTAGAGTATTAAGTTTATTTGTTATGGTTGTGTGAATCCGTGATTGAAACGCTTGTGTCAAAACTAAGAAACTTTTATGATTTTGGTTTTCTCCTTCGAATGAAGTTTTCTTGTATTCAGAGGTGTAATAATTTTTTAACTTAAAAAATTACTTCAAAATGTTGGCAAAAAATTATAAATATTTGACGTATATTGTTAAAATATCATAATAAATACAGTACTTCAAAAATACTGATAACGTTATTTTAAAGCAACATATTTCACTTTTGAAGAATTTATTATTAACTCTAAAAAACCGAAATAATTCTAAAAAATATTTTATTCAAAATTATAAAATTAAAATTCACAATTTAAAATATCTTAAAACCTGAATCATTTAGATAAACTCAAAAATTAATTTAGAAAGGATATTTGATACTTAAAAGTTTTCTTGTATTTTTGTAAACAAACTTTTTCCATTAGAATTCCCTTTAAGCAACATATTCATGCAGTAGTTTTAAATAAAACTACACTTAGAGTTAAAAAACACGTTAATAGCGTTTGATCATATCTGGAAAATTGATTGCAATATAACATATTAGGTCAAAATAAGCCGTAACGGCTTTTAGCGGATAATATTGCATTGTATGTATTTTGAAGCAAATGTATCATTAAATTGAGGCAATGATCTCCACTAATTCCCCGAAGCCTTTTGAGTATCTGCTAGAATGGCTGACTCAATACAAATGTGACTAATATTAAAGGCAACGTTGAGTCACAAAGTATTAGAATACAGAACCTAAAGAATATGTTGGGAGAGAAGCAGCGCGTAACACACACACATCCCCATTCAATTAATCGACACTATTGACTCCCCAATTTTTATCCCTTTTTTCGATATATCACATTCACTTTCGGTATGCGCTATTATTGCGGAGGTTTTTTTACTTTCACGAAAAATCTCGTGAGATTTAAGTTTTCGTTTCATTTCTTTTATCTTTCACTCACTCACTCATTCTGGTTCTCTCGTTTCGTTTATAATAGCAGCCCATTTATAGAAGTGTGGGTTAGGTGGACACTAATAATAATATCCAAAGAAAATGAAGCATTTGGCGTTTTTTCTTTACCTCCCATGGGTTTAGTGTAATAGCGAAGTAAGAAAACAGTAAAAACATATTTTACTGTCTATGGTTTTGCTGGCAACACATAACATGCACACACACCACACATACTGTACACATACACAGACAGACACGTACGTAGCGATAGTAAAGCGAATTTAGCCATCAAATTAGGCTACTCCAGCAATTACTATCAGCAACTATCAGTCATGTCCATTCACGCTAAGTGGATGACGTACAATAAACTGTAATAATGTCTTCAAAAAGATATGACCTCTGCTTCCAAAGCATTGCATTTAGCGATGCGATACTAAAACTCAACGAAAAGAATACATTATTTACTCCTGAATTCAGTGATTATTTTTGTTGGCCCTTTTTTGTCCACACATTTGTATAATGACAGCGAAAATGCGATATATTCTCCAAGAGATATCAAACATTTGAATTGTTATTGTTCGGACATTTTTATCCTTCTTTTTACGATACGAACATAAACTTACCGCTATAAAAATATTCTATCGAAGAATAACGAAATGAATGAAATAGAATAGAGTGCAATCAGATCCCTCAGGATGGAAATAGGAAAATATGAAACATTAGTAACAGAGAAGTTTGCGTTTATGGAAAGTAAACACTTTAAGTAACCAACGCCGTAACGTATAACCATTTTTATCATATGTGCCCTATCTTTTCGTTTTATGTTATGAATGTAATTAATATTCATGATTGATTATTAAAATGTTAGTAACTCTACATTTATTAGTGGAAACATTAGTTCCGTAACAAAATAAGTTTATTTATATCTCCAAAATACTATTATCATTTGAAATAATAATTGAATCATTAGTATTTAATAACATAACGATTATGTGTGACAATAAGAATCAAATAAATAATCAAAAGAAAAAATTAGATTGTTTCATTGAAAGTGCGTAGAAGTAGTGAACAACAATATAATGATGTTTTCGGACAGAACAAGGTTCGAACAAAAAAAAATGAAATAAATGCCTCGAGCTATTAGCCATTTATGATGCGAACAGATGCTTCTAATGTAGATATTCAAGAGGAATAGAAATATATAAACCCATATACTCTATCCATTTATATATATATATATGGATATATATCAGTAGCATTTCTTTTCTGTCTATTGATGCCAAAAACAGAGATAAAACGTATTTCAATTGTTGTTGGCTATACTTGAATGACAATGTAGAATAAGGAGATATTGACAATGCAATCTCAAATGAGACCATTATTACTCCAAACTAACTGTACTTTTTTGATTAAACGCACACTTTTTTTGTGGTAACATATGCAACGCAACTCTAGAATATTATTGATTTACTAATCTAGTGCTATAATCTTATAAAATTAATCAGTAAAACATAACTTTCTGGTTGTTTCTGCTATATAATATACGTTTTATCTGCCTGTTTGTTCTTTTGGTAAAATGATGATTATTTTTTGCGTAATTAATATTAAAATGTTGATTAAAATGATTAAATGTGTATGTGAAATAGTATGTCGTAGAAAACTTCAAACTAAACTGTTCCATTTTTGTCACACTCTGCCAGTTTCTTCTTTAAAGTTAAGTTAGAACTGTGACAATCACTTTTTTTCGTAAAATTAGTAACGATGGAATAGTCTATCTACCAATATGATTGATAATCTCCACTTTTTGCTATTGATCATTTGCAGTTTTGTTTTGCAATCAATAGTACTTTAGTTTTGTTAAATCTAACTTTATACCAGGAAATTTTTCAACAAATTTTACAAATTAATAAAAATTCATTTTTTACATAATTTATTATAAAGATATAAAATTACATCAAACATGTTAAAAGCTAAATAAGAACAGTTTTTCTTATTTATTTTTATGTCAACTTTAACATTATTTTATTAAATTAAAACTAAATGTGCTAAAAAATCTCAGATTTCCGAAAAAACTCTTATTTTTACTAAAAGATGTTCTGAGTATGATGAAACTTGAATTTTTAAAAAAATGTTTTTTATTCTATTGGTTTTGAAACCAAATTTCTGTTTTGAAAAATTTTATTTTTATTTTGGTAAACAGTATTGGTTTTATGAAATACGCCAATACACATATGCTTAATGTTACTACTGTAACATAGAATTAACATCTGATTTGTAGCCACATTAAATCAAGAAAACTTAATTTAAATTTAAAGTGAATATGTCCACAACTAATAAAAGACTGACTTCACAATTTGTAAAAATGTTTCTTAAATAGTATTTGATTATTAACGTAGAAAATATATATTTAAGATAAAGTCAGTATTAAAAATTATAAATTTATTAGTTGATGATTTTAGAGCAAAACTCAAATGTTACTGTAAATGTCGTGAACTCTAATGTATAACAATATCTCTATCGCTTTTGTTGATTCGGTAATTTAAGCTAACGTTTGGTCGAATGTTATGGTTTAGTTTAAATTAATAAAGAGATATGTATAACAATTTATATATTAGAAAACTAATCTATTAAAAAATATAAAATCATCGAAAATATTATCATTTTAAAGTAATATCGATTTTCATTTATATTTTGGGTGACACAAAAAAACTTAAAAATTGTAATTTTATTAAAGAAACGTTGCAATTTTGCCAAATGTGATGCACCATAATAAGTTTTCAAGTTGGGAAAAAACCCTAAATCCATTGATTAAGCGTAATAAATGTAACAGTAAAGCAGCGGTATATTAAAATCCAATGAAATTGCTTTGTAAGACAAATAGTTCAAAAAATCAATTTATTGGTATTATTTTTTCACGAAATTCATTGTTTAGCTGATAGCGCAAGGATTTGTTAGTTTGGATTTGTTAGAAAAGCTCATATCCAAAAACTATATATATATAGAGTTCTTATCTATTTATAGAGAAAAGTGTATTACAATACAGAATACAGTAGTATAGCTTAGGATAAATTTTCTTGTTGTTAGATTCGGCCAATTTTTCCATTTGAGATAACATCTGTTGCAATTTCAAATATAAAAGTGAGGCAAATCTCTTTTCACTCTCATCGCGAATGGCATAGAAGCGCAGAAACACTCAGTATTTCTTCACATCATCCACTTCTATACGTCCAACCAATCCCTTTATATATAAGTTTTATAAGTTATAGAAGTTTATATTACAAACACCAAACATAAAAGTAAAGGTAAATTCAATTTATAGCAAATATGTTTTGTTTGGAAAGAAATACCATTTCGTCTATACAGTAACAGTACGTCTAACATAAACCATCAAAGCGATTCCTACTTTTTCCAAAATATATATGTTATGTAGTATTAAATGTAACACAACTATTGAAAAATACAGTAAATAATACCATATATTGAGCTTTAATATACCGTAATAAAAAAACTCTCTCAACAGTTAGGTTGGATAAAATTATCATTAGGAATAGAGACTATCTCTATGAAGATATTTTATATGACAAACAACGTCTTTGCGGAAGAATATTATTTTATTTCTTTTAAAGTAGAAAGTTTTAAATTCATTTAGGAGATAATATCATAAAATGACTCCAAGAATTTTATATAAGTATTAATAAATCATATATCTATAAAAAATCGCCTTTTGTTGTAAAATTGAGATATCATTTTTTAGTTATTCTGTTGGTTTTATTGGAAAATGTATAAACAAAAATCTAACGCAAGTGTTTGTAAAATAGTTTTATTCCTAAGAAACTGTATTAGTTTTAAATATTGAATTAATTTTACTCAACATTTAAATTAAAGAATTTAGAGGTAAATTATGCGAACCAGCAATTTTTTTCTAAAAGATTTTTAAAGGGAAAACGCCTTTTTGAAAAATACTTAATTTTCTTAATCTTTTTTGAAAATTACTTAATTTTCTTCATAATCTAAAATAATTATTATAGTTTGTAATGTTTGTTTGTTAAAAATTGCTCTTCAGTAATGGTTATATTACAGATGCATACTATCTTAAATATTAAATAGTTTCTAAGTATCAAAGTAGCGAGAATCTCATACTTAACAATTACACAAAAACGACCCAATCATAGAGCGTTTTTAAATTTGGAAATTCTTAGCTTATGGATATGACCTTAACCAAACGAAGAAATAGACAAACTCAAATCCTTAAGATTGACTTTGTTTACTTTGAACAAGCATTCATTGTGCATTCTCTTTAATACCAAGATTTTTTAAGTTTAAAAGCTGAAATAAATATGTACAGCATTCATTGGCACTAGACATTAGCATTATTATATTGCATTGTTAGGTACATATTTTTAATTTTTAAATATATCTTATTGATTTTTCAATATTCATTAATATTGTTCGCTTTAAAAAAATTTAGTTTAAAGAACATTGGTATAAATATAACTTTAGTAAGTTTTAAAGAATTAAGTAAATTCAGTTTGTGTGAAGCACTCGAACATCAAAATGTGTTCATATGTGCACATACGAGTATAAAGAGACGTGTTCACCATTATAGTCACGAAGCATTAAGATTTGAATATTTTTAATATCGAAAGGAAAATCACTTTATCACTGTAAAAGTGTCTGCATACAAACGGACTGTCAGACATCTCAAATCCAATACCTCTTTGCTCTAACAAAAGTGAACTAAAAACATTATTTCTCAAACTACTCATTGCTTTAGGTTTATTACTCGCTACTTTAAAGACACAGTGAAGGGCTAGAGATAACGCATTACAGATAATTACACAAAGTACTATTTTCATAACTTAATAGTGTCGAGTGGCTGTGTTAATGTTATCTAAATTAAAATATATTTTCCCTACAAAAAAATGTAATAACAAAAAATAAAGTTTAATCATAATAAAACAACAGTTTATAAACTTTGGTATTACTAACATAAAAAACCAAAATAAATTTCGTTCTCATTACAAGAATAATAATTAGCAGAAGTGGTTGCTAAAAACTTGATTAAAATTTTTTATTTTTTATTATAATCAATAATATTATATGGTTGCGTATGTAAACTTAGTTTTTAATCTCTTGTGAATTTACATGTTCAAACAATGTGTGTATGTGTGTGTGCGCGACAAAAAAGTAGTAAATTAAGATTTTCTTAAGTATACTCAAACCGGAATGTAGTTTAATCTAAAATGAATATGCATGCGAATGATTTTAAATAAATTCCATGTAATATTAGTTTAGATTCCATATTGCATTATTCGTCGATTTGAATTTTGTTGACATTAAGTGTATAAAATATGGATATTTTTCTGCTTTTATGTTAAATAAAAGTTGTTCAAATTATATAAATGATAAATTGTTTTCTGTTAATTTATTATTATAATATTAGAATTTGTTTTATTATTATAATAGAATTTTAAATGAAATAAAATTTTAGTTGACTTGTTTTCACATGTTGTAAGACAATATTAGAATTTTAAACAAAACAAATGTTACTTTGATAGTAATGATATTTATTAAATTTCTAAGCTTTGGTCAAATAATGATATTTAAATAAAAAATTCTATTCGAACATTCAATTTTTGATGAATATTTGAACTTCTTGTTTGAATTCCGCGAATTAATTATTCAAAACAAATTTATTTTCAATACATAAAGGATTTTGTCTCAAATTTTTCATTTATATTCATCTGTAAATATTTAAACGGATGATAAAAAGAATTACTAGGGCCTCAAAAAATTCTCTAAAATAAAATTGATTAAATTTTTCAAATAAAAACTTTAGAATATATTTATGAAAGCTTACGTTAACATTAAAAATATATAAATCAGAACTATATCTATATGCAAATTATCAATCGGATAATAATTTTCTGAATATTACTAAAAAAGGAAACGTTATAAAAATAGAATACGAGAATCACGCATTTTTCAATTTATGTTTTCTCTTTCACTTTTTTGAAAGAAAAAAGTATGCCCCAGGAAATACTGTATGCTTAACTTGAAATAATAAACAAGAAAGAGTGTTCATATAAAGTTCACTTAATGTAAAAACATGATTTTGTTTGTTTATTCCCTTTGTTCATTAATTTTCAAAATGGTTACGCCGTAACTTACATAATGCTTAACTCTTGAAGTACACATTATTTGTAAAATTAGGGTCTACGCTGCAGACAACGTGACTAATAAAATAACGTTGCATTGTCAAGGTTGGTATCCATACAAGTATCCATAGCTCCAATTAATTATTTCGGTCATATGTCTATAAACTCAATTGTATATCGAGGTATATCCATTATTATAAGAATATCCAAAAATACTATTCAAATTAGTCAAATTACTTAAATTAGAATATACTGTATAACTTTTTATATATCAATGGCGTTTCATTTTATAGACAACTTTTGTTTTTTAATAAATTTTAAATTTGACGTTTTAAAATTATAAATAATTTATAATTTTAAAGCTAAATTCGGGAAAAATTTCTGATGAGTCAAAATAATTGCAAAAGTCATTTAATCGAATGTTTTGACTATTTGATAAAAGTGTAAAGAATTTATTTATATTCAAATAAAAGAAATTATTTATTACGTTGTTTAATCAAATTATTTAATCTCTAGTTTAGATCATAGATACAGGCCGTGTGATAGAAACGTAATACGCATGTGCGTACCGTTATAAGTTTCTTACTTGTTTGATTATGTAACAAAAGCTAATGAGCTATTTATGCTATGAAAACCATCTCGTTAACTGCAACTGTAGTTTAGATCAGCTAAAATGGTTCATATCTTATTACATACCAGTATATGTTTAATTAGAAAAATTAGCCTAAAAACATGAACGAAACATTCATAGAGAGCTCACTTTTCTGAGGTTAATGCATACTTATGTGCCAAATATATGTTTCTCAGCCAAGATAAAAAATACAAAACCCCTTTATTAATATAAGAAATTGGTGAAATCCCTTTATTAATATAAAACTTGTCACAGAAGGATAGACAATGTCAAAACCATAAGCCCCTTTTTTAAAACTGAACTAAAAAGAACAAATTAAAGATTTATATTTATTAGTGTTCACCTTATATGAGTCCAGTAATAAAACTGGAATAATTGAAAGCGTTGTATAAGTTGCTTAAAGAAATTTAGATCAGATCTTTATGAATTTCTATGCAAAAGTAGTTGTATTAGGAACAGTTTCTGTCATTCAGCGAATATGCTTATAGATATCCAAACCAAAATACAGGAATTAAATATAACATAGATAATCGTTTATCTTGCGGGTTTTATGTCATAACATTTTGTCTCATTTATTATTATTTCAATGAAATGTGCGAAACATTTATGATTTTTTTTTATTAAAAGTTCAATAAATTTCGTTTAAAACATTAAACTATGAAATTTTGTGGAATTAAATGTATTTTTCGTGACCATAACAATAATCCTTTATCTTTGTTTATTACGCCATAAATCCAAATAAGTCCCCAGAAAAAAGTATTATTTCGTTATAAATTGGTTTGCATTTAAAGCGCGAACCGTCTCTAGTCTATCGTGAAATACTGGTACTCACAAAATTTGTAATTTTCTTTTTCTAGAGATATGTTGTTTTGGTGGGCACTTAGCGATAAATCGTGTGATAGTTTACGATTCCCTGTAGATGTTGAGATAATGACCGCATGCAATCAGTTGATAGTTTGCTGTGAAGGTGTAGATGTGTTTAGAATAAAGAAAAATGCCACCAATACCACTACATCTGCTTATAACAATAAGCTTATAGAGATTCCTGTTTGCTGTGTGTGTTCAACACTTTTTTAATTTTGTTGCGACAAAATGGGTTTAGTGTTTGTTAACATATTTTGGGCAGCGTTGCAACCATTCTATTTTCATGTATTGGTTACAGTGAAAAGAAGTGTTATACTTCGAGATCGAGTTCTTGTTATTCTTGAGATTTCATACGTTTGTGTAGCGATGTTATGATTTTGTTGGAAACTTAATCTAAAAAACGGCGATTTCTGTTAAACATGGGTAAATGCGTTGTATTTTTCAATTTCCGCATTTATTTTTGAAATGTTATCAAAATATAATAATAAAGAATTGTGCTGAATATGAGAAAATAAATATGTTGTTTAAACCTCTTTTTTTCGAAGAATTACTACCATTTTGAAAGGTTGTTTCCAAAAAAATTAATCTATTTAACATAAAATTTTATTTTGATCTTCTTATATACTTTACTTCGAAAAAAGTAAGCTTAGATTTTGTGTAACAAATTTTGCGCGACTTTATTCAACGTTTGAATTCAATTTAATAGCGTGCTGTTTCTATACAGCATATATTTTTTCATACTGTAATATGAACTTGCGAACAATAACTTACCCTATAAGGTAGATAATCCAATATATACAGTAAGCTTTACTAGTTTACTGCGACTCTAGACTCTATATACATATATCGATATTCTCGGCTGTTAAAGATTATTAAACTTTGTTTGAGCTTTAATAATATTTAATTAAAGTGCAATCTAGCAAAATGTAATTTTAGAATATTCTAGCTTTTGTTGCGCCAATATAGTTATATTGTCAACATCAATAAATTTATAGTAAATGTGAAACTTGACTGTTTTTTTGATTAATGTTTTTTATCATAAAAAATATTGATTAATAAAAAGTTTGCATTCATTTTTTGGAAATTTAGTAAAGTATTTATTTTCTTCAAATAAAAATCGTGCTTTCGGTTGTTTTGTTGGTTTATTGATTTGATGGCAATGCTTCAAGGTGTGGCTGGGGGTTTGGGGTTGTATCTCAGAGAATCTTCAACAAATCTGTACACTCCAACAGAAATTTTGTGATTTTTAATAAATTAAAAATATTAAAAAATTCGATAAAATTACTTAGTCATTCAGAGGGAGAATTGAGTTAGGCAATATTTCAAGATTACCCAAAAATTGCTATAAAATTATTTTAAACATTTGTGTGATTTCCAAAAACATTTCGTCTTAAATCCGATAAGTTTGTGAATAGCATGCAATTTTGAGATTTTCTGAAAATAACCCAATGATCATATGTCCTTTATAACATCCATTTTTATTATTATATTGATATTATTTACTTTCTTTTATCTCATTTAAAAAAAATTAAAAAATACCTCAGTAATAAATTCATTAAAAGATTTTTTTGAATATTTAAACATCAAACCCATTATAATAAATAATTTTTTTATTAAATGTATAAAATGTACAATAAATTTAATATCATTTGACATCGGGTGACACCGTTCACTTTTACAGTTATATATTCTCAATATATTGTAAATTGTTAACAACTATATCCTATATTCTTATAACGTTAAGTGGGACATCAATTTCCAAAATAAATATTAGATGTGCTCTTTTACATTAACGTTACATAAAAAGTTTAGCTCAACATATTCTTTATTGTTATTTCTGATGGTTGCTTATAGTTTAAGTATAATACACCAACAGTGGAATAGAAATTTTTCAAATACTCTATACATAAAAGCGATGAATACATTGTATTTTTGTCGAGTCTAAGTAATGTAATGCTATACTTCAAAACATAATATGATGGCTTTTCACCAAACATACCATATTTTTAATATAATGTTAAAAACATATAAAAACATTTTCATGTCAAACAAACTTTTAGAGTGAAATACAATATAATCGTATATAATAATAAAAAGTAAATTTTTATTTGATGTTAGAATTATATATATAATATTTATATTTTATTATTAAAAAAAGTGTGAAATGGTGTTATTTTAAGGAAACATTTTCACGTCAAATAAAATGATATAATAGGAAAGAGTATATCGATTGTAAATTGTTATTTATTAAACTTGTAGATAAAATTTTAACATAAAAATAGCATTATATTCTCAAACAATAAAAAGTGAAGCATTAGTTGAACGTATTGATTGCGAATCATCATTTAACTTCATTTCAAATCGGGGACACATTTTAATGAAAGATCATTTTTATTATAAGAAAAGCAATATGTCAGCGTATTATGTTTTTATATAACTTGGCTATATATTGAATAATCGACTTATTTTGCGTAGGAATGCAAATTGTTTCGTTCAGTCCCCGCACTTATGCCCCCAACTAGTATAAAGATACTTAAACTTCTTGCAATTATGCAATGAATTTAAAACGAGTATCGGTAACAATGTATGATATAAGGTATAAGTTTACACGAAGTTTAAGTTAGCATTCACATAGATTAGGTTTCAAACGCTTTCGAATTAATTTATTCTAATTTTCTTTTGCAAACCGTTGCCTAAAGTATTATCCAATTTCGAGTCAAATCTTACGCAAAATATCTCTTGATATCTCTGATTTTAAAAATAACATAAATGCAAATTTTTGAAATAATTAATTTTATTTTGCTTTTATATAGCTGTTCAGTAATTTCAATTTAAAATTATAAAATTATATAAAAAATTATAAGTTATAAGAATCTTTCATTCTAATTATGAAAATATAATAACGGAACCATTTTTGCTTTTCTTTCAATTGATTATCATAAAATTTGTATGAATTTACAATTTCTTTAAGGAAATATTAGCAAAATTTATAATTTTCATCGAAAAATACTTAAAAATGAATATTTAACATCTGATTTCGGTAAACTAATAGCATCCTTTAATTTCGTATTTTCTTTAAATATTTTAAGTAAAATAATTTGTTTGAGTTAATAATCATTGATAGTCAACAATTTATAACAAAAACTTGTAATTAATATATTTAAGTTGAAACATTTTCATACACCATAAAAAACTTTTAATCCACTTATAGATGAAAATTATTTAATATTTATTTTTTATTTAATTGGGAAAAAATGTAATGAAAACGTTGGCTTTTTAAGCCGAAAACATTAAGTAAGTTATATTTACTGTACAGAAGTTGTTATTTGGTGCTCTATAATATTGTCTTCAATAGTATATCGTGTCATTCTTTCTCGCTCTCTCTTAGCAATCAATAAAAGGCACTTTTCGACAGCTAAAGCAAAATAACTCATTTTCTTTGCCAACCTTTTTACACCAATTGAACACATTCGCGTTTTTATTCCTATTCGGGTATCTTTGCCTTAACTTTCTCGCATCCATTTATTTTCCTTTCCTTTCTTTTGGTATTATTTTTATTTGTAGCTGACTTTTGATCCGCGTATTGTGAACTAAAGACACCAATAATCATTTGAGCAATTATATTGTTGATAAGGTGGGCAAAAATAGTTGGGTGTTTGGGGCGTACAAACGCGAGAGAAGTCATATATTTTCAGAAAACGTTATTATGATATTGCGGCACAAATGAACGCGTTATCTCCATAGGCATACCTTCTTGATACTGTATATTATGTGATTCTGTATATATTGAACGGAAGTTTAATTCGCTGCCTAAACGAGGATATTCGGGGTAATCGTGATAATCAGAGTCACGCTGATTATATCGAGTATTGTTTGACTTATAGTTGCTCTGCCTTAAGCGCCGCTGACGATAGAATCGATAAATGGCAATAACTAATATAATAATAACAATACAGAGAATAATAAGTGAACCAATTGAGATCACATAAAGTGTGGGAAATTTATTGCAATATTCCGGATTCTCGTCAAAAGCGGATGGACAGTGAGATATGCCATCGCAGAACAGTTCTGGACTAATGCACGCGTTTAGTTCCGGACACTCCACCAAACAGTTTATGTTTCGCATTGTTTTGCCCGTTTGTGACTTAAGAAATGGTTTCGTCACTTCAAGCCATCTTAAGTGAAATATTCCCAACTCGTACGCCATTATTTCGATAAATATTCGCGCTTGAAAATAATTAGTATGGTTATCATTGGAATAGTCGCTGGAATTGTTATCGCTATCGCTATACCACGATAACGAAAATAAATCAAATTCCTCTAATTCATTGCTGACAGAATTTGCATTAAACGAAGTTTTAGCGTTATTTGTGCAAACTGTAGCTATTGCTCGCCTGGGATTTTCAGCGTAAACCACAAAACGATTTCCGTTAGAACATTCTCCAGTTCTGCATTAAAATATACGTAATAAATAACATCATAGTTTAATTAACAAATATAAATTTTGAGCAAATTTCTGATTCAATTCTTTAGAGAAATTAAAAACATTTTTGTTTTTGTTTGATAAAATTAAATGATAACACATTTGATGATCTAATGTTAATTGCAAAAGAGACTGATTATAAATGTTATGTATAGTAACACTTATATTTAACTGCTGTTGTTTTTACTCGGAAAACTTATAAATCTTACATTTAAATTAAGATTTTCAAGCTCTTTCATAATTAAACCCAAATGCATTAAAATTTTCCTTTAGGCAAAGGAAACTTAACACTTTGGCATAAACCAGTTGCTTAAGAGCTTATGCGTTTTTGGTGCTCATTATTCATTAATTTGCAATTTGCAGCCAGCTTTAAAAGAAGTTTTTATATCTTAGTATCTTCAGAGTTGTGCATCAATACTTTTTGTTAGAATAATAACCAACAAAAAAAAATCTAAAACATTTTAATAACTAACATAAATCACTTTTGTGTATGAATATTTTCATACACAAATACAGTCGGGTATATTCATGTTAATTAAAAACAAATTTGTTGTTAGTTTATGTTTATGATTGATGGAACGAATACTTTACGTAATTTATAATAAATATTATTATTAATAATATTATATTTGGCGCAAAGTCATAGTTATGCCAAAACTGTGTAAAAACAATTTCGATATTTTATATACATTAAAATTGAACTCAATAACTGTTATAAAAAATATTGAATAAAAATAAAATAAACTTCATAGATAAAATTAATGTTCATTTTTAAATATATTATCAAATAAAAATTAATTATTCTTCTTTAAAATCATGAAGCATTTAACCATAATAAAACATTAATGTCTTTTTATGTGAATACGAATAATTTAGTCTTTTAAGTTTGATTTAATTTGATAGAAATTAACAATAAATTATATATAATTAAAATATTTTTTGTTAAATTGATTTTAGTTTGTTAAATATTTGCTTGTTTTAGCCAGTGATGCAGGATTCTGTAAGATTTTGTATGATGATGTATGATTTAGAGTTCTGTGTTACGATTTAGAATGTATATATTAGAGTTATGTGTGATTAGATATTGTCTCAGTTAAATTTTTAAGTCTCATTTCAAAATATTAATTTTGAAACACAATATTTTATGATGAAATTTTTAAATCATTGTAAAATTAAGCATAGAATAATCCTCGCGATCATTGATTATTTATATTATATAGAAAATTGTTACGCTTTAAATGATACTTTCGTACAATACATAACTTTCATACTTTCGTCTATTCCATCACTCGTTAATTATAATTTATAAAAAGCAATTTTATATAATATGTATGTTTTCATTTTCACTTTTTAAATATATATTTATAGATTTATTCTCATATTCTGATAAAATAAGTCTCTTTTGCTTTAAATAACATAATTTTAATTGAATTTTTTTGTGTTTGCTTAATAATAAAATAGGTAAAGAAGCACAATGTGAATTCTAATTGAAATGAAAACATACCTAGAATTAGCAAGAAATCCCTTAAATTTAATATACAAATGTTTGCCAAGTGTGGCAGTAATAATCCATCTACACTTTAGTGGTCCTTCACGTTCGAAATCGTAACTGTGAGGCACAGAATATTGAATTTCTCCTTCGCTACCATTTCTTCTGTGAAGAAATTCGGCAGAATCACAGTCAAAAGCTGGAAGAAATTCAAAACTCGCATCGAAACGATAATCGTTAAAATCTTCAAATGGCGACATACGCGTAAAAGAAAAGTTCAAAATAGCGTGCGACGAAATCATGTCAAACATAATTTTAGGCAGAGATTTGTGATTCGCGTCGTCTAATGAGTCTGATTCGGTCGTGACTATATTACATAAACATGCGATTGCGATACTTTCTGACTCTATCTTATCGTAAAGAGTCAAAACCGCCTGTTTTGCTCGTTTGTCCGGACTATTGTCGATTATGTGGCACTGATATTGATTAGTTTGTGGATCAAACAATTGCTCGCAAGATAGTGATTGCAAATGAATTGTGTCAAAAATAATACGTATCCGCTGTTTGGCAGTGCCATTAAAATGATAACTGCATGAAACGTTTTCGCGTCCTCCTCGTCCGTAAAAAAACAAATTCATTGGAGAATTCAGTTTTCCTTTGATATTTCGTCCGAAACTAGTGATTTGTCGATCACATAAACTGGCATCGATTGGGTTTCCGTGTTGATAAGTGTCGATAAACTCGAATCTGGCTGCGAAACTGGCGCGTCTAACGTATAAGTCGTAATACTTATAATATTCTTGTTTGATCACTAACTCAGAACTACCTGATAAGTAACTTTCATTAGGATATGTACAAGGAATTAGTGGGAGATAGTTGTTGGCATCAGCGGCTCTTCCACAAATCTTAGGCGATGTTTTTTCGCAATAACTATACAATCTTTGCTTTTGCTGGTAATTTAGCGAAGCAGCAGCAACCGAGTCATTAGTTTTGGGTGGCATTAGCACATAGTCATAAATTTCGAGTCTACTCACATCGCACAGTTCTTGATTGGACCAGTGATGCTTATCTTGCACAAAATATGACGTAAAATATAGCCAAATACGATCGTAAGTGTTTGGTGACACGAACTTAAAACTACACGTCGTATTCGACGGAATCGAGTGTTTCGGCGTTTCAATCACACCGCTTCTAATCTTAGTTGAGTCGTAAATAAAGTCGCAAAGACCCGTTCTTTGCACTGCGTTCGATGTATCATCAATTTTTTCCATTCTGATGCCAACATCTAATTCTAGTCTCGAGTTGTAAAGGATTTGATTTGGAGCACTCTTAAGTACTACTAGTACTTCCGGTCTGCTCGTCACTATTTCGGGTAATACTCCAGATCCGCAAAACTCTATAAGTACAGGCGATTGTGTTGTTTGCCCATCGTATATGCTAACCACGTCTAATGGACATTCCGATTGTAGAGAACTAGAACTGAAATGGTCGCTCGAAGAACTCGAACCAGAAAATAAAGAGATCTTGTATTCGTTGTGCTAAACATAAATTTTACATAATCATATTAGATCTCGATATACGCGTTCAGTACAACAGATTCATTATAAGCTGATTTTATGTGAATTCAGTAGAATAGGGAATGCGTAAAAACTTCCCAAACCTGCAGGCAATATTTTCCTTTCATTTTATACGACACACAATTACATCATTTACTTTTTCCCATGAAATCAGAAAATATCATTATTTTATGCGTTGGTCAGCCATTTGTTAGCGTGATTTAATATTTAAATTAGTTTTAAACGTAATAATTAGTAATAAACGTTTAACATAGTTAATAAATAGCTGATGAAATAAAATTATAATATACGCATTGGGATGCTTTTGAGGCACTTATATTTATGTCCTAAAAAATTAAATCAGTGGAAAACACTGTTTACCATAATTAATAGTTTAAATAACATGCATGCAATATTTTACTATTCATTTTTTTAGTTTATTACTAATTTGTTGTTGAATCATATATCGATTTAAAATCTTAGACTAGACAGTGACTATTTGGTTAAAAACATCTGACGGTGACTCAGTTGCGACTTCGAACTTGCCTTTTTTTATTAAATTCATTTATGACTTTCTATGATCACTTAATTATTTTCTTTAGTTTCTAGACACTGAACAATATGTGTGATTGGATTCAATTTGTCAGTTTTGGTAAAAATTGTCAATAAAATTGCTATTTTATTTTATTTTTGTGTGATAATCAAACTTTTAGCACTGTTTTTATCAATTATTAAAAATTGATAACAATTGATTAACAACTATTCACTTCTGTTTTAATCGATGATATATATTAAAGTTTTCTATCCCTCTTTAACCCTATTTCTTAAGTTCAATCTGCACATTATTTGTTCGCGTGTCAGAACATTAAGGATTTATAGGAAGCTTAGCTTTTTTCTATCTTATAATAAAAAAAGATTTACGTATAAAAACGGAAATATCAGTTGACTGTGATTTATTATTATTTGGAAATATACCACAGACAAGGATTAAGCAAACATCAGCAATAAAAAGCTGGGAAATGTTGTGTGTTGCGATGAAAATTAAAATAAATGAAATCTATAAATACATAAATCCATATATACCTGCGATATTACAATATGCGCTTTATAACCATTAGGAACGGGTGGGTAATGTCGAATCCAGAACTTGCACGTTATATTGCGATTGTAAAATCCTGGCCAATTGGGACTTCGAATCTTGCACTTATTCGATACTGAACAATCCTCAAACACACGATCGCAATACGTGTTCGGAAGCTTAATGCCTAACTCAAACGGATTACCTAACAATTTAAAACATAACTTACTGGTATATAAATCAACAAATTTTAAAGTTATTAATTTTTGATGTTTCAATCACTTTAAAGTTTTCGCGATACTATATAATCAAAAAATATTAGTTAATACATTTGAGAATATATTAAGAAAATATAAATATTTTACATCTCAGTTTTTTAAATTAAAAGAATAAATATTAAAAAATTGCAATTAGTCAAATTTTTAATGAATAAAAAGAAAAATTAATGTTAATGATTAAATATCAAAACATTTTTTATTCATATTGTTCCTAAATCTTAAGTTTTCAATTAAAAGTTATCGGTTTTCAAATAACAAAAATACGGTATCTTTTTCTTAGAACTTGCTATTAATTCCGCGTAGTGTTTAGAATTTAAAATAGGCATTAAAAAAGAAATAAATTTCACTCACTATTCGGACCAAAACGGGTCACTGAAGGCCATGATGGAAGAAATTTATATGTTAAATATAAACTGAATGAATAAGTAAGAACTGATGCGCGACTCGGAACGTATATTAATAGACTAACATTATTACTTTCGCTGAAATAAGTAGCGCTTCGAACCTAATTTGAAAATTATTAACGATTGATAATCAATAAGTTTAGAAAACATGCAAAAAAATATTACAACTTACAGACATTTGCCCACAAAATCTTCCAAATTTGATTGGCAGAGACGCAGGAGTCGACATAATAACAGTTCCGGACGTGAGTTCGTCGTCTTCGTCAGTTTTATGGTCGCTGTTTGATAGCTGTTTTTGTCCATTTTCTCGTTTAAATGTGGACATTATCGTTGAATAGCTATCATTTTGCTGATTCAAAGCTATAGCGTATCCATCAGTTTGTGTTTGATGCGAATTACTTTGTTCCTCAATTATAATATGTCCTGAATAACAGCCCGCACTTTGGTTTCTATAACAGAGATAAATACGATTTTCTAACTAAAATCATTGCTCTTATCTATAAATTACTTTTTTTGAATAGAATTTGTTAACTGGTAATGCTGTTTATTTCTAAATATAAAGAATTAGGGTTAGCTTTTATTTTTTTCCACTACCATTTAGATATGCTTTGGTATAGTAGTTGTTACGCTTCAATTAAGTCACCGCGTTATACCACTATTCTCTATAATTAGCTTTATTTATTAGCTAAATGTTTTTTCTTGTTCTTTTAGAAATTTTTTTTAAAGCTTTTTACGAAATTTGGTTTAACAATGCACAATGGCATGTCTAAATATAAGTATGAATAAAGAAGTTAATGAATCAAAAACTGTTTGATAACTAAAATAAAATATACTCCGATGTATATTTTAAGAATTTTAGACTTCGAATTTAAAAAAAGTTCACATTAACGCATCTGCACTGTACAATTGTTATAACATGAGGCGAACATGGCGAAGTAGTGGTCACAGATTTACATAAACACTGCTACATCCATTGACCATTCTGTCCCGTAAGCCCGTAAATTATTCGAGAATTTAAGGTTAAACCATCTTCACATTAGTGAATAATGATTAGTACGTTAAAACATTATCGAAATGGACCCAACGCTTTCGATTAAAGCTGGATAGTTATGAGAATTCTCATAAAAGACCTAAGCGTTAACCCTCTGTTGCATATTTTTACATAAGCAAAAGAATAAGCTTCCAGTTAGCATTTTATAATGAATGTTATTTACTTTCACTTTCCTCTTTCAATGTATCAATAATCTTAAAATCTAATAACCTTAAAAAATTCTTAATTAAGCCTTAATCGTTAAGTTGAGTTTATTAGAGACCCAGACAAATATTAGTTATATTTCTTAACATGACCAAAATTAAATAATTTGTAGATTCTAAATTAATAATTGAAAATGGTATGTTTTACAACTTAACCTACCATAAAAACTATATGTGATTTACTAGTATTAAGGTATGAAATATTGTGATTTTAAAGATTAAAGATCTAATAATTATAAATCTTTGAGGTTAAATATAATTTTAATTAAAATTCATTACTGAAAAAAATTTGTACATAATATCGGAGTTTTAGCTTATTACTTATCTTATATCTATATTATAAAATGCTTTAAAGAAATAAGAAAAGTCATTAGCATTGATAGGCTCAGTCTAAAAAAATTGTGCTTAACATCCTTTGATATAATAACCTATATAACTATAAAGCGAACATAACTCGCAAACTTTCATCGAAAATAATTTAATATAATAATTTAATTGCACGTTAGATCCGAGAAAATGATTTAATTATAGCGTTAGACAACAACACAGACAATAAATGTTTTTAAAGTAATCGAATTTATTAAATCGTACACGAGTGCTATTTGTTGTAAATGGCAATCAATATAAAAAAGTTATATTTCATTTTGATACTTGAAAATGATTATTATATCCAAGTTTGAAGTACGAGCTTTAGCGACAATCACAACATAGCGAATTAAAGTCAATCAAATTTTTTGAAAAGTGCACTCAAAAGCCTATAATAACATATATCGCTGATTGTAGAAGCAGTTGTATCTTTAGCAGATTGTATTTTATTCTGCATCAGTAGTCTTAAGAGAAACCACTACTTACTTAGTTTTCTTTGGTGACACTTCGTGAATGAAACAAAATTGATTTTGTATTTCGCTCACAATATTTGACCTGGAAATGGCACATAACTCGCAACCCATCTATAGTTAGATATCAATTGCCATTAAGTTCACTTTAGAATCATCTACCGCTACACCACTAGTACTACCACTACCACTACCAGTCAGTAGAGAGTCTACCAGTAGTAGCGAACAATTCAACAAATTCAACTCTTCTTATAGCTTCATTGATTTTCATTGAGTATATCAAACTCAGTTAAATGTTCTATAATAATTGCAACTTAAGAGCCAATGCCACTATTGTGCACTGAATTCAAATCTGGTTTTTGATACTCTATTTTTATTGCGACTCGGTTAATGGCTAGTATTAAATTACATGAAAGCACTGCAGTCATAAACTGTTAGACTCTTCTCAGATGCACTAAAACACTGCACACATTCACTACGATCTAATCAATTTGGATATTTAGATATTGCAAATTGGATCCAACATATCTCAAAAACATTGTTCTAAACTAATTGCTAACTAAATCGATAACAAGTTTTCCTATCAATTGCTACAATAAAATATTGCGTAAACTAAATTCGTTTTATTCATTTATTCAAAAACCCAGTTCAATATAATGGAAATCATTAAATCTAAACTACCGTTAAATTAATTATAAATAGTGAATAATTAATTAATTAAATTTTATCTCCAAATGTAACATTTTTATATGAATTATATAATTACATTTTAAGAAAAAACTTTTAACACTACTAATCTAGCAGTTTGTAATCAAAAAGTATTAGAGTGTCAATTCACGAAACACCAATTTTAATATGATTTACAAAGGATACACAGACTAAAGGTATATTTAATTAGAACGAAAATTCTTAATGAGCTCATTTTGATTCTAATATTAATTTAGTTCAATATACTAATCAAAATTATGCAAAATATCAATTCCATTGTTTCACATTTTTTGGTATTTTAGTATTTAATTAAACAAAACTTTTAATTTTTATTGTTTTCGCAAAAAATATTTTCTGATTTTCAATATATTGCCATAAATAGTATGTGTTATAGAAAATAAGAATCAGTATGAGTTCAGCTTTTATACAGTGAATATCAACATTTGCTCTAAAAGTGTATGCACAATGTATGCACAATTACACAAGTAGGTGCATGTCATCAGTGTGTGGCAATGTGAGTTAAGGCTATAAATGATGGTGCGTCTCACCTAAAATAGCTCAATTTTTAAAAGCATCCCATAAAGCTTTTTTGAAGCGAAGAAAGCATCGTAACGTTCTAACTTCCTTTATTAATATAAAGTCAAACTTCCTTAATTACGATAAATGTGTCTACGAATAGAAAGACGGACCGACATTGCAAATCCAATGGGTGACTTTTTCAAAGAGAGGTAAATATATTTATTATATTAAACTATTTTTCAATATTTAAGCATAAGAAAACAAAACATTAGATGTAGTCCGAAAAATTTTAAAAACTTTTTTATATATATTCTGGATTTATATATGACCAACATGAGGAAAACATTCAAAAGCTTTCAAAAATTGCAAAAAAACCGAATCAATTCGCATTTAAATCATATTTCTGTTCTGTATTGTCAATATTGCTTTAAATATTCAAAAAGGATAATTAATATTAGGTAAATCATTAAAGAGTTATTATTTTTATATCTATATTAAGAAGTGTATTACTACAATTAATATTGTTGCAATTTTACTATAAAAATTTAATTAATAATACAATAAATACTTTTCGTCTCTGTCTGTCTGTGTCTGTCTCTGCCTGCCTGTCTGTCTGTCTGTCTGTCTGCCTGTCTGTCTGCTGTCTGTCTGTCTGTCTGTCTGTCTGTCTGTCTCTCTCTCTCTCCTCTCTCCTCTCTCTCTCTCTTCCAATGTTTAATTTAAATGATCAATATAATTTAAAATTTAACGTTAGAATTCAAACAATTTATGGAATAAAAATCGAAAATAATTTCCAGAAAAGTAATTGAATGGTTAAATATAGATATTTAACGATTTTCTAAGCTGTTTTTCTCTCTGCAAACATTATATGATCGATATATTCTAATATACGAATGAATTAAATATTATAACGCAATGAAAAAAATTATTATTTTCAAAGCATTATTCGTTACCAGTTTTTTCTATATGCGCATAGATATACTGTACATCTATTATTTCTTTGTTGATTGTGCCGTTATAAACATAGATAGAAAAAATACTACAGAAATACATAAAAGAATAATATTAAGCCTATTGCGATGGCAGTACATTAAACGCGAAATAATTACGAGTCTCTTATATCCATTGTATTACTTAATTGCAATCCTATCATCAGCATTACAACCATGTCTATTGTAGAGAATAAAAACATCGACATTTACTGGTTTAATGCACATTTACCGCAAATGATATACAGACGATCGCTCAATGAATTGTGATATTTGTCTTTTCCTAATATTCATGCATTCGTGACTATAAATAATAATTACTGAATATATATAGATATGTTTTAGCGCACTAATTAGAAAAGTTAGATCTGAATTCAAGACAAAACATAAAACAACATTAACCGTAATGAAAATTAGTAAAAATGAATATTGTAGCGCAAATCTGAAAACCTAATTAACAATTCTTCCGCTAATAATCTAATTTCTGAAGTTTAGTTTGTTCAACATTTTCTTAGTTTGTTTTTCCCTTCAATTTATTCACTCTGACAATCAGTAATAATCAAAAATGTTCACCACTTTATTAAACTAACTGAATAACAAGAGCAAATAAATTCGTTCAAACATTCATTAGTTATATAAATGTAAATTTAATTTAAATTTTTAAAAATAAAAAATTTTGTAAATAAATTCATTTATTCAGAAGTTTGCATTAAAATGTAAATTCAGATTATATTATGTTAAACGCGAGTAAATGTGGGTTATAAAACTATAATATGCTTTAAATTCAATTCAAACCCTCATTTGCGGCATTACCAAAAATTCTTACTAAATAATAATGGACATGGTGTCACAAAATTCCAAATTTTGATTTGAGTTTAAACACAAAAAATTAAAATTTTGAGGATGATTTCAATTTTCTGGGAAATAAGTTTTAAAATCATTTAAAAATTCAAAATTTGGTATTAAAGTATATATTTAAGTTGAGTTTGTAATATAAACAAGAACAACGTATTTATAGATATCTACAGTATCTCACTTGTTATTGGTTAAGGTACCAGTTATTAAGCTTATGTGGTCCAAAAACAGCCACTGCGGACAAAAAGTCGAACATGATCAGTTTAAGCACACTTTGTCTACACATTTAAAGTATATCTTTTATCTGACTATATTAGATAGTATAACCAAAAGATTTTTTATAATTTAAATTTTTAAAATTATTTAGTTTCCGTGTGGTTTAGAATATTTTGTTTGAGTCTTAAAATTTTATGAAGTTTGGGGTAACATATTGAACAACAGACATTTTTACATAATATATTTACCATAAACTTAAAATAAATATTTTATGAAAACATTGCTTTATATGGAATACAGACATGTTATTCTGAAAAAAAATCTCAAAATACTATACAAAATTTTTATTCTCGTCTTAAGTTACATAATATTTTTGCAATGTAAAACATAACATATTATAATAACTTATATAATTCTAAATTTATTAAAAAAATGATATTATTGATAAATTGAATAAATAAATCTTTATTTTTTCCCGAAAGTTTTTGCTCTTTGTTTATGTAGAGTCTAAGCAATTAAATATTAACCACAGCCATATACATATATACTCGGTATATAGCATTGCGCATATTTTATAAATTTAACTTATTTTTGGAAAAATTATGAAGAAAATTGATTTTCTTTTAAATTACTAATTCTCGTGTTCGATGGCAATTATTTAAATTATTTATTCGAAATATTCTGCACTTAAAATGAATTATTTTATAATTTCTAACCACTCATTAATAAACTATACAGTACCAGTATATTTGCATATAAATTAGGATTAATTGTTATTTATTAATGTTAAAATTAAAATGATAGTTAATAGCATACTTTGCCACTTCAAACGATCCAATTTGAAACGATAAAAAGGTAATCTCCGTGATATCTCCGAATTCGCCACCAGCGGCGGTAAATGTCACTTTGCAGATGAAGGGTTGAAATCGTTGAAAAGGCTCTGTCAGTCTTAATGGATATTTGATGCCAACTTGTCCATGGAAAGTACGATTGCAATCTGCAACAAATAGGTTATTATTATCTTTACTCGAATTAAGAGTTTGGGCGGAGAATAATAGAAATTGTTGGGATATATGGTAAAAAAACATATCATGCCGAAAATCATTAAAGACCAGATCTTATCGATGCAAACCATGATCAGACACAAGAGGCTTAAAACTGACAGTAAACATCCATAAACATGCTGACCATTTTGGTATTTGCGGCGATGCATCACTGTCACAATGGAGGCAATGCTATGCTTCACAATCAACTGTGCAACACATGCATCACCACAACCATACACATACACGCACAACTCTATACGATATTCTCTAGAATCTGTATCGCATATATCTTTTTCTTTACATTGTGTGCACTACTGTACATGTCTTAAGAGCAATATTTTCGAATCTCAAGAAAAACTGTGACGAAAAAATCGCTCTATCATCCGTATTATAACCTTACGTAATGCTTATGCTGATAGTAGTTAACCAGTAAGGATAAAGTCCATACAGCCATAAAATGATTTAAAACTTTTTCTAGTTTCTCTACTATCGCGCAATCGGTCACTTAAGACACAGTCACTAACCCGCACTAATACGCAGCATATAAAAAATTGACTTACCAGTTAATAGTCACTCTATTCTATGCCATAGCACTAACTTTTATTCATTTTGACAACAATTTTCAAATAAAAACAGTCGCTTCTTTTTTTACCAACTTTATTATCACAAGTAAATCTATATTTTTATTTATTTATTAAAATTGATTCTCAATATTTACCAGATAATCAATTATTACATGCTTATATTTTGACAATTATACTAATTTCCTCAGAACCCAAATCAAGGAAAAAATGAAAATTAAATTAATAATTAATTTATGATTATTTTCATTTCATTTACTCAACAGTTATCATTTTTCGACTGTTCAGTTGGATTATTATTTAAATTTTATTGCAGTATATAACGCTGTTAACGGGTTTAGTATAAATAGTGGCTATTTTCCAAAATTACGATTATTATTATTCTCACAAAATACTAACGGAAGTGGCTAGTCTTTAATAGAGGATGTGAGCATTATAATGGTGACAATTTATCCTTAAGCCAAATTTTATTTGAATTACAAAGTTAAGGACTTATTCTATAATGCCTTTTTTGTGTCTATAAGCTATTTTTATCTTTTTTACACTTTTTCTTAACTTTAAATCATTATCATCCATAACGGATTCAAATTTAAAATCTATAAAAATTATGGATAAGTTTACTTTACATTTTCTCCATATGAATAAAGTAGAAAATTAATCATGGCATATATATTCATAAACGTGCATTATAATTTTGGCATAATTCAACAGTTTTTTAATAATTCAAAAAAATTGCTCAAAGATTTTGCTATTAGATACTGAGATAGATTGTGTATATTGTAGTTATACTTAAATTTATGTGAAAATCAATACTAATCTACAGCCAGTGGGAAAGCTAACGTTGCTATGGTATGCGTTAAGGGATTTGGACAAATTTTAAAAAATCTATTCCTTAGATTATGTCATTACCATTTATCAGAGTATTGGTGTTCACTTGTAGTGAAAAGAGAAATCAAAATTTTTCAGCTAAGATCTGTTAGTATTGATTTTTCGATTATGCAGTATTATATTTACGATCTTATTAACGTGTGTAAGCATTGAGTTGATAAAAATCTTAAGTTTTGGAAAGTTAAATGCAATCTAAAATTGCTTAATATATTCCTTGAATGAGTCTAAACAATAATGGTTCTTAACTACATCTAATTTAAAACAATTTATGGATTTAAGAATCTGATCTTTTATTATATTTAAGTAGTAAATGTAATTTTTTAAAACTTTTAAATTACAAGAATATATTGAAAATTAGTTAGGCATTTTTAGTTGAATAATTGAATGAAGTGCATTTCCCATATGCTAATTATTTGTTTTCGGTAACAATTAACAGAGGGTTCTAAATTAAATTTCAAAAAGTACATTCATAAATATTCAAATAAAATGCTTTCATTCCAAATTTTTTATCTATCGCATTACATCCACTTCTAATGCTACACAATGCATTAATGTTACCTCTTCGTAGCTATTAACTCAGGCATTTGTCATTTATTTGATCTAAAAAATATTGTTTTTCAATTACTCTGGACTCTTCACTAAATAAATTAGATACAGGTACATGGTAGAATCTAATATGCAGACCGAATAAGATTTAGTCACTAAACAAATTTTTAATGAGATTATTTTTTTTGAAATCTAATCTGAAAGCAAGTACGAACTTCCAAAATGAAATCATTTAGACGGAAGGACAGACATCGGAACTACAATATCTAGTAAACAATTTGAATGTGAGATCTAAGTGATTTGTATTGATAGTGAATTTCACCCAAAATTGTACAGTAGTTTGCGCTGGCTTTAAAAGCACATTTTTTTTTATAAATATGCAACGAAAATATTTTTTATTATATTTTAGAAGAATTTATACAGACTTTCTACTATTTGATTGGAGTTGTTGCAATTCTAAATGTTTAAAAAAATATAATTTAGAAAATAATTCAAAAAATTTTCATAACAAGTTTTCATAAGATATATCGGAAAATAATCAAAGAATTTGCAGAGATTTTTCCTCAAAAATTTTATTCTTTGGACATAATTTTTTACCAAAATAATAAGGATAAAGTTAAATATAATTATTTTATCAAAGAATTACCGAAATAACACGAATGAAATTGAAATGATGCAATTAGATAATTACAGCATTAAACTGAAACAAGTAGTGAATGAAAACATACCGAAAATTAATCCTAATGAGAAGACGTAATTTAGAAATAGAAATGAAGAAATTTTTTGAATAATAAATTCCATCAATGAAGACAAGTTGAATAGCGAACTCTTCTGGATAAGTGGGTTTTCAAAGCACCGAAAAGTACAAAAAGTTTATAAGTTCAACATTTATTGTGATGTCAATCTTAGTTTGTTCACACTATACTTTGCATTTCAAAAACTATTATTAAAGCTTTGAACACTGAAAAAAAACAGCGAGAGTGAGGGGAGAGAGGAAGAGCTAGAGAGTTATAAATTCTGAAGTGCGAAAAAATTGAAATATTTGAAGAAAATATATGAACACATTGACGAATTTGAGCGTATATCGCAATTGATTTATGATTCGGGTGATATCACAAAATGATTACTAACGTAAGCTCTAAGCACCACTTTTATCAAACCTATTAATTGTCTCATTTCAGTGTATTTGATTGTAATGGCAAAACACAGTGAACAGACACGTACGCATTAAAAGTTTGTCAAATTTGCCTTTAAGTTTTCAGAGAGAGACAAAAAATATGGACAAACATGTACAGATGAGCAAATCCGTAGAAGTGGAGTGAATGTGCGTTTGTTGCTTTGAGAAGTAAGCTGAAAACTGTTACTGTTTCTGCGCATTACGAATTTCAATTCGAGCACAGGAATCGATCGCCCAATATTGATCGCTAAAGTACCGTAAATAAGTTTACACTACTATCGCGACAATAAAAAAGTTGAACAATACAAAAATTTGGTTAATGTTTCTGAAACGATATCCAGTAAATTTTTCTGCAGATTTATTTAAGATGTATTAAACGTTTCGTAAAATGCTTATAAGCTAAAGGCGCGGGTTATATGTCTATTAATTATATTTTTTAAGCACTATAAGAAAATACACTTTATATTTTGGGTTAAAATCAATATAAAAATGAAAATTTTATAAAAGGTGTGCTAAACTAATTTTTTTGTTAAAGCTAAAAGTTTTAAAAGTAGCCAAAAAGAAAAAATGTTTTAAATCAATTATTTTTTGATATAAAATTTAATGTAACAGGTAATCAAACATTAGAAACAAATAAATGTTATTTTGCTTATGTACTTTATCAAAATTGTATTTTTTTAAAATAATAAAGAAGTTGCTAGTTTTAAAAATATTAATTAAAGTTTGATAGAATGTTTGAATACGTTTAAAACTTAATATGTATTAAAATAACTTATAGAATATTTGATCAAATTTTTGTTTACAAATTTTTAGAACTAGCAAAAAAATAAACGTAAAATTAATTCTTAATATTATACTTAATAAACTCTAAAAATCTAAACGATTAATTTTAATAAACTAAAGCTTAATTTTATCAAACCTCAAGAAAAAATGGAAGATAAAATATAATCCACGTTACGGTTTAGGTTAAATGACTAGAAAAAAATCATAGTCTAATATTACTACTGTAATCTAATTTATACCAAATTAATGCATGCTAATTATTCTTTTTCTATTTTGGCACAAAAATATATAACGTTTAAGTTAGGCTGATCTTCTAGATGTTTAAAACAACAAACCAAGTTATCCCAAGTTGAAGCATTACAGGTCAAAGCTTTACAGATTTACACGAAAGTTTTTTAGCTTTTGTATTCTTGAAAACCACACCGAATTTTATTTTTTCGCAAGTTTTTTAAAGAATATTCATGTTTTTCGTCCATTGTAATTACAAAATTCGATGACAATGACCTTCATTCGCTTCTAATCCTCTTGGGATGTCATGCAAAATTGATATTAAATGAAACAATTTAAAACAATTTTTTATTCAATTTTATTGTTTCATAACATTTCACGATCAGATCCCGCAAACTTAAAATCTTGTTAATAACAATATTAGTTTCAAAAACATTTAGCAAACTGGGCATCAAAATTGATTAAACATCGAATGCACATTTTAATCTTTATATTTTATTTGTTAACATATTGTTTCATTGCATATTATTTCATTCGTTCGCAGTTATAGAAAGAACAAAAAACTTTTGCTTTAATGAAACGGAAGAGATTGCGGGGATTAATACTGTATTTTATTTTTTTGTGAGAATCGTGGAAATAGTATTCCTGGTATTAAATTAATGATGATAATATGATCACTTTTTCTATTTGGTACAGTAATGTTATTGGAACGGTAGCAGTATGTGAAAATTATTGGTTTGGTGCAATTTTAGCGCTATTATTGGAACAGACTATGCAAACGCGAAACAAATCAAACGCATTTCACTCTATTTTATTTAAATAAATACTAAACATATCCTTTTCATGTGCAAACTGTGAAATATGTCACAGCGCGGAAAAAAGGGAAAATGCAATAAAACTTGCCTCAAAGCATTCTATCATCCCTAACACAGTTCACTGAAATGCTAGTGTTATAGTAAAAAAGATCAAAGATTGAAAGACATTCATAGCTTAAACCGAAAAAAGTCTAAATATTAAGCTGATAGAGAAAATCCTTTGAAAGTAAAGCAAATACATAATAACTGTCGCAATACTCTATTCAGTGCGAGTGCGATGTAGTATTCAAAAAGATATCATAAATCCCATTCGGTCTGTGAATGATGTAAAATTGTGTGCACTCACTTGACAGAACTCATTTGATAGAATTCCTGTGACAGATACGTATTTCATTCCAAATCCTCTCTCCTATCCCTGAGGTATGATTCAGGATAAGATTTTATGATAGTTCAACATAGTTGGAAATTTATTAGTGCACATTATGTTTTGTTTTAAATGGAAAATCTACTAAATTGTAAAAGTTTAAACAAAACTATCAAAAAAAATTTGGTTAACAATTTTAAATTAAAAATAATTTGTTCAATGCCTTTAGTATTTTGATTGCGTTGTTTTCCCTAACAATTAATTAATAATTTAGATTTGTATAACTAATTTCAGCCTAAATAATAAACTCAATAATATTTTCTATTTCTACTCAATTCACAAATTAGTAGAATTGTGTGATAAATACTCCCAAATATTGTATTTGTGAGTGAAAAGTTTTTAAAAAAGCAATAATTATAATTTATTATTTTATGTTCAGAATAAACACAATAATGTTTCAAATAACATAATAAATTTGTTATTAATATCAGACATAATTTCTAAGATTTCAGGATCGCAGTGAAGAAAAACTATATTAAAACATTAATTTTCTTGGTTTTATTTTATTTGTTTTTATAACAAGTGTAATTCTCGTGCTTTAACAAGAAAGGGAGTATGCATAACACTTTATCCCAAATTACTTTATGTATTATTTAATTAAAACACATTACACTTTTTTGAAAAAAACTAGACAACATTATTATTTAGTTACTATAGAAAACTAGTATATTTTTCATAATATTGAATAATTGGTTGGCAAACTTTACAAGCTATAGATCTGTTGTATGGTTTAAATGAAGCATTGAAATATTGTGTGAAATGGGCATCAATCACGTAAAATTTATGTTACAAACAACTCATTTATTAATAGTTTTGTTAGAAAATCTCAAACGCAACAAAAGAGGTGCTGCGTAACAGACATGTTAGACCTAACGTTTAACTCAATTGAATCCATTGTATTGAATGTGTCTATCTTTTCGAAAACATATAAATAATATTTTGTTATTTATTTCTATATCTTATTTTTTTATTTCATTTCTCTAAAAACTTTTTCATATATCACTCACTACTCGTACACTTGTTTTAGATAACTGTAAATACAAAAATACTCCGCCAAAGATAAATCTCAATATTTGTTTAAACATTATTTTTTCGCTGGAAAAAAACAAACAAAAAAAACTTGGAATTTCAATAAACTTATTTAATTGAAATACAAGTTTCGGTGATTTAAATAACAATAACATAACGTAAACCATTGCGAACAAAACCCCGATTTAATTAATAATGATGCAAACATACGGTTTTATGATTTTAATTTCAGTCATTTATTTTGGGCTCAAAAACATTTTCTGCTATAAAACCATTTTTCTATGGGAGTAATGATTAATTTAGTCGAAACGACACTATAAAATATGAAATGAGAAAGATTGCAATCACTTTAATGCTTTCGCGAGTTTCACATAATGCCCTCATTTCAAAATATGTGTTCCTTTAACTTTTGTTATAACTTTTTCTAGTTTTTTTTCTGTGATCGAAACGAATGAATAAAATGAATGAACCAGCGAATGATACGTAAAGTGTATATACTTTATATAAATGCAATCTTTTATTTTTTACTGTTTGAATGGTACGTGTCGGAAGAGCTATCACTTTGGCGCTACAGAATTATCTATGAATTTCAGCTTTGGCTGCGAATACTCTCTATTTAATGTAGTGTATAATGAATATTCGCATATGATCTTTATTTATTGAAACTACTGTTTGCGATCCGAACGCGTAAATCTAGTAAAGCGTGAAACTCTATTATTATTTTCTTTATGTCAACTAAACTAAGCTAATTAACTTCCATTCCGAAATTTTGTCCAATAAAGTTGAGAATTTTCAGCTCAGTTTTGCAATTTCAAAAGTATAATGTTCTATCATTATTTTGATTAGTTTCAACAAGATTTAAACAAAATGTTTATTTATAATAAGTAAATCGCTTTAACAAAAATTTGCGCATACAAATCGGTCTGATATTCTGTTTGGCCATCTATTATTAGTAAAAACATTAAAACTTTTTTCCAAATTCATTTAAAATGTTCTAAGTTTGTTAATTAAAATTAACAAAAATTTTGTTGAAGCAATCAATTGACGAGTGAGAAAACATTTCATTATAAACGTTAAGCAAAAGTGGACAACGCTTTAAACAGAGTTTTGAAAATTTTCTCAATAATGGTTGCAAATGGAATTTTGTCAACAAGTTTTAAAATTGCTATGAAAATTTTTATCAATATTTCTAACATAGGATAAAAATAAGCATTAATTACATAATTATAAGTTATTCGATACGTTAAAAAGTTTTCCAAAAGTTAATATAGGTTTTGAATTTTGTAACTTACAATAAAAAAACTAAAAAGTCAATAGAAAAGTGGTATTTGTTCAAAAGCAATAAATTTCGGATGTGCTCTGCATTGCAAATATATGCCATGTAATTGGAGAATATGCTAAGCTTACAATCATTAAAATAAATCAAAATATAGGGTGTGGAAAAATTATTCTCCTGAAATGCCATAAATTTACTTTTTTTTGTTAGTGTTATCCTTTTATCTATAATTCACATAAATTATTATTAAAACCATTTACGGGTACTATAGAAAAATTACGAATTAATTTAATAAAACAAACTTTTTTAAACGAGATTTTTCAGAGTAAATGTGTTCTAATAAAGTAAATTAAGTTATCATAGATTAGACTTGAAAAGCAAACCTAAATAATTTTTGGCTGTGCACTGATCTGTGTTTCATAAAAAGATCAAAACAGAAGTAAAAGTTTACGAGTCATATCCTGTCATATACGGAATATTAATTGACAGTTAAGTTAATGGAATTTTGAGCGAATAATATCATGTATGAAAGTCTGCAGTGCCATACCAACTACATTTGCTTAATAGATATATATATCATAATAATATAGTAATGAACTCAAATAATATAATATACAGCTTTTGTGAGTTAATGCGCAAAAAATTATTATTTTTTGACGGATCGCGTTAAGAATATAAATATATTTTTATATTTTTCACAAAATAACGAATACAGCACATAATTATACGAACAAATTTTTTATAAAAATCAATTAAAATTGAAAACATTAACGATTGTTTCATATTTTAGAAAAAGTATATAGAATCTAATCAACTATTATCAGATTAGTTAATATTTAGAATTTAATTCTATTTACGGTAAGTTAAATTTCACAATAATAAATATTTGACTAGTCATATAGTCAAGGAGTAAAATCAAACATTATAATCAATTCACACATTTATTTGCAAATTCTTTGATTTTTCAAAATTTCTCTGAATAAATTAACAATATTCTTTACCAATTTTACAAAAAAAAACAAGAACGACACATTCATAGAGAGCTCACTTTTTTAAAGGTTTATGTCAACGAATGTCGCAAATATACCAGTCTAAATCCAAGATAGTAAAATTTTAATTCCTTTTATTAATATAAGACTGCGAACCTACGGACGGTTGGACGGACAGACACGGTCAAATCCATAAGATCAACTTTGTTTATTCAAAGTGAGCTAATATTTTATTTAAAAAGTAATTACCTTTAAAAGTTCTTATGTATTTACTGTAAATTTACAATAAATAATACGAAAATACATTGTATTTACAATAATTTAGATTATTTAACAGATTAATATAAATTAAAGTTAGCTAAGGATTTTAAATTTTCAAGAATGTTGTGTTAATAGTTTAAAATATTAAAGTTAAAAATATGAAATAATATATATAAATTTTTTAGTATTAAAAATTCCTTGAGGAAATCTTAAATTCTTTGAAAGTTCACAGTTTTTTAAAAAATTATTCCTTAGTTAACAGTGCGACAAGAAAGGTTATTATTATGTTTTCATTAATTAATCCAGTTTAAATTATATGGATTTTACAAACTACATGTTTATCTGAAATTCCTTAGAAGAGAAAAGTTTTTCGGATTATTGTCAATTGATATACCGTATGTTAATTCTAGTGTGTTTTGAACAAGTTTCAAAATAGAAAAATTATTTCCCAATTATCTATTACGTGCGCCAACTTCAAATTTTGATATTAAATTTTCAAACTTATTTGATTATAGAATTTACACATTTAGTACATAAATAAGGTTATGGCAGATATTTTCGATATATTTAGAAAATCTGCTGTCTTCAAATTACAAACCAATAAGAGTATTCAAATTAGTGATTAAAAATATTTTACTTTTTCTATCCATTACCGTTCCATTACCACAAACAAAATTTCTAATACCATTCCATTACCTGTAAACATAAATTTTTTCATTCCGTGAGTTTTTTCTATTCCACTACCGTTACAATCATTACCGATCCACAGTTGAAAAATTTTAGCTATACGCGCAACTCAATTTAAATCAAAAATTTTTTTTTGTGAATAGTTGTATATTGAAGTTGAAAAAAGCCGATAATTTATTGTTTTAAAAAATTAGTGTAAAAAACTGCAAGAGAAATGTAAAAAATCGTAGCCATTTGATAAATACATTACTTAAATTTTCTTTATAAAATTAGACCAAAACCACTACCGTGCCATTACCAGAGCTGATCTCCAATACCACTACCGTTCCCCGGTAATGGAACTAAATTTTCAATCACTAATTCAAATCCTATTGCAATATGTATTTTTACAAAAAATTCTCATAAATTTACTTATTTTACTAAAATGTTTGAAGCAAATCTGATTCTGTGATATTAAACCTAATACATACTAGTATTACAAAATGTTTATTTGGTTACCAACTATGTGTATGTGTTGTGACGCCATTTAGTCTTTTTTATGCCGAAAACTGGCAAAACTGGCATAAGGAGTAAAAAAAACCTCAGATGTATTACCAAAAAACTTTCATTTAAGGTATTCTGGGATATAAATTTTTCGCTGTCTTTTACAGTGCTTTCCGCATCACATTTTCTGCTCTACACCCCTAACCATAAACTCTTCAAGCTATACAGAAAAAAGATAACTAAGAGGAAAAAACCACATGGTAATACATTGCAATCCTTTTAAGCTACTTTGGGGTTAAAAATTACTCCGTTCTCACTTTAGGGATATTTTTAATTTCGTTGTTATCGATTAAGAAGAAAAAAATTACTAATTTACAAAGATCAGACTGATTGAAGCATTCATAAATCCCTAAAAATATTACAATTACGATAAAAAAGTTATTAGCGCGCAAAATGCTGGTGGAGTTGTTTTTATCCCGTTATCTGATACTAAGTCAGTGACTAACTATTAAAATAACGTTATTGTAATAATTTATTAATGTAACCGATTTAATAATAACATCACTTAATA
Organism: Phthiracarus laevigatus; assembly: GCA_034700185.1. Lineage (NCBI taxonomy): Eukaryota > Metazoa > Arthropoda > Arachnida > Sarcoptiformes > Phthiracaridae > Phthiracarus > Phthiracarus laevigatus. The sequence goes on along the minus strand of JAQIXJ010000039.1, from coordinate 27,895 downwards.
TAAATAACAAAGTTTGTCTGTGAAGGCCTTTATAGGTTTCCCCTGGGGGTCCCACCCCTTCGACACCTATATCAATGGATTCCGCTTGAAAAGAGGAGTGCAAGTACATGGGATTCGTGGTGACCGGCACCCCCTTAATCAGGATGGGTGATACATATTTTTAAAATGCCCTTCGACACCTATTCATTCTATTAAGTTCAAAAAACTTAGTTAAATGAGGGGTCACTCGAAGGGGTGGATACCTTCTTCTGGGAAATATTTGGGTTCAGAAAGAGAGGTTAGGTTACTGAATAAGCGGGTGAGGTTTGGGATAAACGGTAAGAGTCCGGTGTAGGAGAATAGGGTTCTGTTTGGGCGGATGGGATCCGGATGGGCGAGTAGTTACCGGTTTGGATGAGTGGAGTTCGGCAAAGTAGTGTGGACCAGGATTTGGCGGAATTTTATCTTATTTAAATATGAATCATTTAAGACTAAATTCACAATTCTATAGAAATAAAATTATTAAAAAATACGGCAGTCGTTTTGTAAATCGATTTATATTTCGTGCTTAAACATTTTAAATTAGTTCTTAGTCTAAATAAATGGTGAATAAATTGTAAGGATAATATACTAAGGATAAAATAGAGTTATTTTTAGCGAAAAAATTTAGTTTAAGAGCGAGAGATTAAGAGGAGATCTAAAGCAGAAATGTAATCAATTATACGAACAATATGAGAGTGAAAGTAAAAACAAAAATTACTTCGCGTGTAATTCACTATAACATATAGTAAGATTAGTGAAATATATAATAATTTGGAAAATAGTTTTATTTAGAACATGACAATAAGTATATTGTAGCGCTTAGTGTTGGCGTTAGCGTTAGGCAGTGACACGAGCATTCATTATTTTAGTCACGGCTATACATGTTTGTTGATGAGTTTTGCCATCTTTTTTGTTATTTAGTTAATCTGTTAAGCAGTTTAGCAGCAGTTAGTTAATTAACTTCGTTCGCAACACTCGATGTCGATCTGTGACTGCTTTCAAACTCATTTATCATTTTCATTTACCAAATCCAAATTATCGCAGATAACTAATATAACACAACGAGCGATACTGAAAAAACATAGCAAAACTTAATCAAATAACCAGTAGTGAACGAAAAGCTATCAGCTCTATTTTCAGCTTTTTGGGTTCAGTAGTTAAATATGCATTAGCAGAAAAAATATCTGTTAGTACACACTTACACCCATACACTCTAAACTCGTGCACCCGTACACCCACACCCGTTTAAGCCATTTTACAACATTAGTAGCAGATCAGTGCTCTTCAACAAAAATTATGTGTTCTGCAGATTTGTGGATAATTTATAACTATATTTAAATTTTTAAAATGACTAGAATGTGATTAGTTGCGGACAAAATTAAAAAACTAATGAATGTTAGCAAGCTATTAACGAATAAAAGTTTAATATACTTTACATTATTAGGTAATTTGGAAGTTTCCTAGAATCGATTTTTCAGGCTAATGCTAGAGAAGAATGCTAAATCTTTTGTACTCTTATTAGAGGAATAAAAAAATTATTTGATAATTTTAAAATATTGGAGTGCTTACGTCGAAATACCATTCATTGACAGTGCTTTTTATTTTAAGTAAATTTAGTATAAATATTAAAAAATTATATAATAATTTTGATATTTATTCTCATTTATTATTCAAAAAACTAAAACTGAAGACAGCATTAATAAAGAATAATGGAGCCAACTTTAATTTGAGTTAATGTCAAAATGGTTATATTTCACTATTAAAACTATACATATTTTAATAATAAAGTAAAACAACAAATTAAAATTTATTACAAATACAAAATTTTGAGCTGTATGCATAGAGTTGCATTTCTAGATTTTTGCTATCTTATACAGACACGCAGACACACTTTAATGCTCATTACACTATTCGCACTGTTCGTTCTAAATTTTTTCTAAATTTAAGTAATTACGATTATCATTGATCATGAAATAATATGAATAAAGTTATCGAATATACGACTCAGCAGATTCTTTTCATTTTATATAATTCTCATATATGGTCTCTCTCTCTCTCTCTCTCTCTCTCTCTCTCTCTCTCTCTCTCTCTCGCTCGCTATCTCTTTCTCTCTCACCAGTTTAGTAACTAAGAGAAAATCATAGAATGACACTTTTTCAGTTGATTGATTTTATTATAGCAGTGGCGACATTGCAAAATATAATTTGTCGCGAGCTATGGAGCAGAAAAACAGAGAATTACAATCAGAATGACTGCTATTGCCGTGAAATGCGTGCGCGTTTCCAGTATAACTGAGTAAAGTTACTTTTTTCATAAAAGCTTACTTGTTGTTAGAGTGCATCTTCTAATATTAACTTTTATAATTTGTAATATAACTCACGATTCAGTCCATTCATATTAAATCCACTTCAGTTTTTTACGCTATTTCTATAGTTTGTTCATTTAAGTGTAAAGTTTCATATAATTAGTTACCAATCAGTATAATCCCGTTTAATTTATTTTGAAATTTTTGTGTCAACTTATTTATAGTTATCAACTCAAATAAATACATAATTATGCTATTTAATAGGTTCACAAAATCAGCAAAATCCTTATTCTAACGAGACAAAGTTACAATAAAATAAGCTTTTTTATGAGAACCAATTGATAAGACAAAAATCCTGATTATTAAGGATAATGTATAAAACTCCATTAATAGTTTATAATATGATATTTCTGATTTTTTTCTAAAAATAAAACAATGAATTGCTCTCTGATACAATTTTTTTAGAACTACCATCAATCGCAGCCTGAAAATTTTTCTTTTGTTTCAATTGTAAATGAGATAAGATTTAACTCGTTAGAATCAAATAAATTATAATTACTGTAAAAAAATCTATTTTACTTCCATAGATCATTTAAAAGATCACATTTTACTAGATGATAATGATTTTGAAACTTTACTTCCCATTTCTTTCCTGAATTTATTCCGTTTTTGGTCGTGAGTTTGGCGTCTCTTCTAATAACAACTACCAGTATCTTAAAAATTATAATTCTTTTACAATATAACCCAAATTTTATTTGAAATGATACATATTTGATTCAAATAAAAAATACAAAGATTATTACGATATTCGGTGACTTTTATTTTATAGGAGATTTAACATTATTTTTCTATGCTATTTATAAACTTCTAATTAATTAATTAAATCAAGGCGATAATTTAGAGTAATTCGCATAAAATTGTTCATTGTATCCAAATCGGCTTTAAAAAAGATTTTAAATAAATTAACAATTTCGAACTTATTTTGTTTATCTAAAGAATCAAAAACTTCAGATTTTTTGTATATTTTTCTAATCCCGAAGGATTTGTTCAGAATTAAAATTTACTAAACCGGCGTTTCATGCTATAAATACGAAGATAAAAATAAAGCTTTTTTAACAATGAGTTGGGATCGAATAAACAGCAATTTATTAACTTTTTCGCCATATAATCGAAGCAGTTTATATATAAAGTTAGCCTAAAGATTTTAATTAAAATTGCGCGAGCATTAAGATTAGTTCTTCCAGTAAATATAAATGATAGATACAAAAGAGCATTGTTTAGTATGCCTTTTAGATGAAAAAAACTTTGTTTAGGATGATTCTAATTGTTTAGAATATAAGTATTTCTAAAATATATACAAAATTCATGCTTTGAATTCATTTAGATCAATGCTCCTGAAAACATGAATGAATCTGCGTTTCATTTTAATTTATTAGTTTCGCTCACTGTATCGCTGAAAACTGCATCATTTACTAATTTTATCATTTATATGTTTTAGTTTCACGCATTTTGTAAAGAAATAAACAATAGAATAATAAACAGATGTGGAACTGCGTCAGCGGCGGGAGACGAACATTAGTACATTAAGCTTCGTTCAATAGTTGTTCGTTCGCTGTTTGCGCAGTTGATGTGTCATTCAAATCATTATCGCTTTTAGGCGTAATCAGTCGCACATCAAACCCATAATTAATGGAAGATCCATCCAACGATCCAACTAAGCTTGAAAATTGAACCACAAGATTAGGGCCAGACGTTATATATGTTGTTTTTGATGAACCAATCTTAAAACAAAATAATATCAATTAACATAAATATTTTCCGCTTAAACAATTTTCGCTGAAATAATTGGGAAAATAGGTTTTGAAAAAATAATGGCTTACTTGTGGTTTATTCGTATCGCATAGCTTTGTAATTAAATTCGACATTTTTGGCTGTGGACCATCAAAGATGCGAACACTCTCTTGACATAAAGTCACTCTATCGATGCGAAACCACAAAAATTCCAAAGAAATTAGATCTTTACTATGATAAGCAGTGAACTTGTAAACGCATGTAACGTTGGAAGGATACCACGAACGTATGTTTGTGAATAAATTAACAGCATTTGCTTCGATTAGTTGTCGCTCTATTAGACAACTGCCATTCAATAGCTATCAAACGAATGGGTGAATGTGTCAAAGTATTAATATTACAGCAAAAAATGCTAAATTTTGATTTACTATCTAAAACATAAATTTAAATTTTCTGACAATTATAGGAAAATATCTGTTAGGCTACTACCGAATACAGTACTACAATTGGAAAGATTTGATTACAATAAATTTATTGAATATAAAAAATTCCATAAATATAATAGAATTGATTTATAAATTTATTAAACAAGTAATTTATGTTAAAATAGAGTACATGTTTCGTCTGAAAATCTTGAAAAACTAAAAAACCTAGCAATGCGATAATATAAATGAACAAAAAATTAGTTTTGGGTTATGTTCAATTGAAATCTAATACGAAACTTCGGAGATCTGTCTATACTGAAGATGCAGACAATAGAGAATATAGAAGAGCATGCAATAGTGTTGTCGATTCGATACCTGAATCGATTCAGAATTTCCAGTGTCGATAATTTCCACTGCTTTAAAGTGAAATCCTGTGCTTAGCAAAGGACCTGCTGGTGATGTGACGAACTCTAAGAACACATTACTTGTTGAGGATATAATGCTTGATCGTATACGTCCTCTGAAATTGAGTAATGGTAGCGAAATAAAGTGGGAAAGCGATTAATGCCATCGCAAAAGTAGTTAATAATATAAGTTATACTGAGTTATACGCTATTCTAACCGTGAGTAATGTTTTTCTATCAAATTAACTTATATATATTTTTTGCTTACCGTCCGCACAGTGTAGCTATAATTGGACTGTTATGGTCAGTTCCATCGTAAATCCTTACGTAATCAAATGGACACTCGATTTGCTTAAATATAATTTTTCGAAATTTTTAAAAAGTAAAAATATTATCTTTGAAAAAAACAAAGCGATTAAATTTCGCAGGAAAATCGGACGTTAAATAAATGTTTAGACATAAAAATATAGTAGTCATACTCTTTGCGATTCAGAATTGCCGGTATCGATAATACCGCGAGGAAAACACATTAAAAGGTTATCGCAAGCCTGTCCATCAACATCAAAAGCACTCAATTCTAATCCTACTAAACTTTGTCTTGCGCTGAGGTGATATCTATAGATAGCGGGGAAGAGTGTGTTAGATAGCATAAGCGCTTAATGTAACCAAAGCGATGATGCTTTAGTCGTGAATAGCGCGTAACAACAAAAAAGGAAAGAATGGCATAATATTCGCATACAGTAGTGGAGATGCCATGCGAGCACCAAAATGACATTCAAACAAGAATAATGTAACTGAAAGCATATTTAATCTTCTATTGTGAATAATACTATAGGAACAAACCTGCAGCGAAGATTTCGTAAATATATTCCCGGATAACCTAAAAAAATAAAGAATAAATATTTCATACTTTTTTTTATTACATTTGTTCGCCAAAAAATGTCGCATAAAATGTTATTAATTTCCATCATTTATTATACGGGAAAGAAGTGTAAATTGTCGTATTATGCACTACAATGTATCAAATTATTTAGTTGAACGTATTTATAGTACAACTTTCGTGTGTGTGATAAATGGGGAAAAATTTAATAAAAAATATGCTATATTCTGCATACTAAAAACTTAAGGTTGAATAGAATACGGTAATGAATACAATGATTTTTCATAATATCCTCATTCTGTCATGTGATGAAATTAAAAAGCGCAAGCTTTGCTCCTAAGCTAAGTTTTTGTAGCCTTAATACTCGTGCTCGAGCTTAAAAATGAAAGCCAAAACTTGCAGAGCTTTGCAACTAAATTTAATGCTACATGTCGTGCACATTACAATAATGTGTTCGAGTAACGCCAAATCTAATCGCTTATAATTCTAAAACAAAAAATTTTATAACTAACTTTCACCATAAATAAAAATCATTTTATAAAAAACAAGATTTTCGTTTTCACAAACCATCAATTATTTACTTAAAATAATAATAATATAAATACGAACAAACCAGGCGATTGAATGAAACAACGCGGTCCTGGAGAGCAGTTGTAGTATGTGCGCTCGCAATAAGTGTTGATCACCTAAATTTACATCCAAAATAAATAACAGTAAATCATCGTTTTTACGAAACTGTTCAAAACGAAGTTACTATAAATGCGGAAAACAAACACTTAAACTATTCAAACATTTTATTCACCCGAAAACTTAAACGAAAAAAAGAGTGAATAAATCTGAATCGTAACAAAACGCATTTAAATTTCCAGCTTTTCTATTGAAACGTGATTTGAGAATATTCACTGGGAATTGAATAATCGTTATTACATGATGCAAATGGAAACTTAAATAATATAAATTTAATAAAATCCATAAGTTTCCTATATATTGTATAAACTTTCTTTTAATTTATTTGAAGCCGAATTATAGAGAAAGTAATTATTTCTAAATGTAAATTTATCTATTTTTTTAAAATATAAAAAAGTTTTGCTTAAATTTAGTGATTATGTTTTTCAATTTTTCAACGTTAGCGTAAACTTTTGTTAAAATAAATACTTAAAATGAAGCAAAAAACGCACTGTTAAGAACAATGCTTAATACTCAGCGCTTTAAACCGATCGATCGGAGTGCGCTATAATGAAAACAACGCCAACTTAAATGAATTTGATTCAAAAAATATATTTATTGGTATATTTGCGTACTTAAAATCAAGTTTGAATTGAAAATAATCAAATGTAACTTAGTATACGCTCAAAGTAGAGTGTATTGAAGCTGTCAGATTGTATAAGAAAATTTGCCAAATATCAGAGAACTTTTGGTTGAGTTGTCAGCCAAAACGAGTTGATAAAAAGTTTTTATATGGACTGCTGGAAAATAATCATAGCGACTATTGAAGCAGTAAATAGGGTTTAAAGTTTAAACTATTATTTCCCGTAATATCATTAGTTGATGGCCAATGTTGCGAAAATATACTGGGGTCGCAAACCTGAGATCATCAACTCAAATACTGTACTACTGTTGTAACAATATTGGTGCGCAAAACTCGCTTCAAATCTGAATCGTGAGTGGTATTCACGCACAGTTTTATTCCAGATATTCGGATAAACCATAAAAATGTTGAGAAAAGCGAGAGCGAGACAGCGAGCAATGAGTTAGAAATAATGAAATGATACGTTTGGGAGCAAACTTTAAACAAGCATACATGTACTTAATAAAACGCGCATTATTATAACGAAAGTAATAAACATAAAAAATAAACTTTTATTCGTTAGCATTAGAGTTTGTTAATCAACAAACCTTTTAAAAGTTTTACTGTTTTCGCATCGTTTCCTCAATGATTAGTCATAAGTTGCACATATCTTTTTCCCTCGCTTTTAATGGTAGCAAAAGCATGCTTAAAGAAATCTCAAATGAAGCTTAAACTCATTACAGCATATAAACATTTACAGTATCGACAAATGTTGTTTTCGATATTAGTCTAACGAATAAATGGGTTTTTTCTATAATTGCTGACTAATAATGCGATCAATAGGAAAATAACTTCACGTTTTAGTTCAATAAATACAAGAAAGTTAAGTTAGCTTTTTTTTGGCTTACAGAGCACAGAATTTTGTGGACAAACACCTAATTAATACAATCGAAATTAAGCTAAACTGACAAATGGAATATACAAATTGAGTTTTATGCTTCTCAATTACGCAAAAGAAAATTAGAAATAAAATGTGCTTAATTATTCAGCGTTAATATCGATATTTATATAAGCATTTTTAATAAATAATAAGAAATTTGAAATTTTTAATGAACAAAAAATTCGTAACTTAAATACCGTATTCTGGCAATAAATTAAAATTTTAGAATTAAATTATCTCAAACCAAACTAAACAGTAATTTTTTTAATTGAAACGAAAATGTAACGGTTAAATTTATTTAAAAAAACAAAAACCTACGATAAAAGCTTTATAAATTTATTAACAAATGAGATTTAATTATACAAATAAAATTATCAAAAGTACTTAAACTAAACAACAAACTCTTTATTAAGGCAGATGCAGGGTGTCTCTGAGTGTGTCGGTCTGGGGGTGGGTTCCATTCGTGCTTTTCAAAATTTTAGGGGGTGGGAGTAAAACTATCCGGATTTAAATGACAATTGTTCTACCATTGGACAAGAAACATTAAGTTTTCATTTCATTGAGTTGTTCAATTTTCATTTTTTAGGTTAGGGGTCAACTTTTTGAAAATTCTTGGGAGGGGTAACCCCTCCAAATCCCTCTGGGTCACCATGGCCCCATGAGAAAATGTATGAAGCAGATAAGCAAAGAATTTAATATTTCGTAAAAAAATAAAGGATACTCGAAAACTTTATTTTATTAATTGTGTGTAATATGGCGAATATGCATATGTATTATTCTAAATGTTTTCTAAAAATAAATGGGGAATTATAGGGCACGAACCAAAATTAAAACTGAAAATCATTATGATAAGGATTTTTCTAAAACATTTTTTTATTTTAATCAAAAAAATTCGCCTCCAAAGTTAGATCATAGTATGTTTTTTCTTTTAAATCTACACATTTTTAAATAAATTCAAAATTTATGAGATTTAGATTTTTAAATTGAATTATATTTTCTTTTCAAAGTAAATCTTCAAATTTATAACATCTCAAAACTTTGAACAACTTTACACTAACGATATTAGATTTAAAAACAGAAGTTTTGTTTTTCAAACCTAACCATAGGAACAATTTTTCAATGCCTTCTTTTATGATATTAAATACTTTGTTTTTACCTGAATTCCTCGGCGATGAGGATAAAGTTGATGAAACTGGCCATAACGCGAATGAACCGATACTTGCTGTTCTTTAAATCAATATTTAACTGCTTGTTTAGTTATTTTATATTAAATCATAATACTGTATTTTCTAAGCCTCAAAATTATTATGTATTGATTTAAGCTTTGAAAATAATTAAAAAATCTAAACATAAATCTTAAGGCTTCAGTTAAACTACAGAATTATAACCAAACCAATGAGAAAACTTGTGTCTATAAAAATTTTGTGGTTTGAATAAAAAAATCGGAATAAAAAGAGATGCTTCAAAATAAAGCTAAAAAATCAATAGACTTATCAATTTAGGAATTTTCAAAATTGATTAGCAATATATTTCCAGTTTTTATCCTTATTTTGACATAATAATAAATAATAAAAATCATTGAAGAAAAGTATAATTGATTTAACGCACTATAGAATGAAAACAGTTTAAGTGAGTAAGAAATTCCATTTGTACATTCATTATGTAAAATCACGAGATTTATCCGCATTAAGTTATGCAATTTGATTCGAAGAATAGACTATCATACGATAGCCTATTTGAGCTAAAATTAGAATTTAGCTGAGTTTGTTTATTATTAGTAAAGGATTTGTTACGAAAGGAGAGAAATGTGGTTGAATACATACCCACATCGATATCAAATTGAAAATAAGTATTGTGATCATATTTGTTAACGTGAAATATCAGTTTAACGTAAGGCGTTTCAGAGATGAACGTCTTGGGCATATCGATTTCACCGCAATAGTATCCTAAGTTATTGAAAACAAATAATTGCTTATTAACATAAATTAACATAAATTTGTTGCGAATACAAAAGATGATAGCTTTTCTAAAAATGATGGTTGCGATACCAAACCTGAATGGTCTCGATTTGAATAATTCGAGTCTTTATATCCGTCAATAATTTGTACATAACCCTCCACACATTTTTGCCTATCATCGCTCGGTTCGCCAATTTTGAAACGAGTAAAGCGAACGAAAACAACCCAATCATCTCTGGCCGGTCGAACGCGAATACGGTATGTGCAGTGCACTGGCTTTCCGCGATTAGACTCGGTTACCGGTGGACTGGAAACCGCTTGATATATTTCAACGGTACGGTTACAGCGATCCAAATCAGCTGTGGAATCGAAAACGATAGTGTTAGCACATAGTTTTCAAATGCATGCCATGTACTTTAGTTTCTCTTTTAGTTTATTCATTTTTTTGTCGGTTTTCTTACCACTTCTTACGATTATATCACTCGTTTCGGAGTTAGAGTCGCATAAACGCATAAAACTAGTAAGCGTTGCGATACTATATAATACATTTAGTATATGCAACATTTTTCTTAGTTTTTTCCTCTCAACTTAAGTCACTTTTTATTTGAGGAGAATTCTTATGCGTTGATAATCATCATTTATATTTTGCAATGTTAGTAATCTCTCAAAATATATCATATAAAGCGTAATGGATAGTACGGAGACATGTGCTTCGAGTACAGATTCTCACAGACTTACCTCAACGATTGCCAACAGTAAAGTGAATATAGAATAGCGGACTACTGGCACAGCAGTCAAAGCGAAAATCGATGAATAACATGCGTTTTTACTCAAAAAGTGGAACTATCTTCTCACTGGCAATGCATTACTAACGCATCAGTTTTTCTTTGCAGATCAATTATTCACTTTCAGATGTGTTTCGAAAGTTCAGCTAAATTTTGCTCGAGTTTAAGACATTGAAACTTCTAAAACATTTAACTCGAAATATTGGTTTGCCATTAATTTTAATTTCTTTTGCGCTCAAAACTGAAAACAATAATATGTGGTGAACAGAACCTAAAAATGTCTTAATTTTAAAAACCCAAAAATCTATAAGTATAAATTTTTTATTGCACGCAATTCAATAAAACAATTTTTTATAACGATAATTTTCGAAAATTATCAATACAATTAACGTTATATTATACTATAATTTACGGATTAATAATAATTATAATAGCTATTAAATGAACACTAAAAACATATAAACATTGTATAACATTTTCAAATGTTTGATTACTTGAGTTTGATTTAAATTTTAAAACAATTCGGATTTTCAGTATTAATTGGAGAAAAAATATCTTTAAAATGCGTACGACAAAGTAAATGTCAGACGCATAGTTGTTGTTACGGGCGATATGACTATAACATCAAATTTAATAGTGTGTTTGTGGTCGAAAAATGTCATGGCTCGAGGTACTAATTGGAGCATAAAAATCCGGTCCCACGCGCTGTGGCAAAACCTGACGGAGGTATTTCCGATTTATAGTCAGCAATAAAGGTGCTATTGGTTTGGTTTTTAATTGTCAACAAATAGTTTGAATTGGATCGGTTTTTTTTAAATTTTTGGTTTAGATTAGTTTAAAAAACTAAAAGTAAAGAAAACCACTTTCAAACCATTAAACCATTTACATTAAATTTAATCGTGACTTTAGTTGGGAAGGAGAAAGTTTTTTAGAATATTTTTGTGAAAGTTTTCTAAGTTTTCTTTCAAAATTTTCAAAATGAGAAAAATTCCCCAAAAGGAAATTATTCCTAAAGGATAATAGCAATCCCGTTGAAATTAATTACATTACATGAATAAATTTTATAAAATTAGTAAAACATATGATTCTATCGTTTCTATTTCGAAAAACTTTCTAAAAGAAACTTTCCCAACTATAATCACGACTAGAGGCTTCGTTTTCAACATTAGTGTGTGTAAAGCATGAAATGTAATACAACACGTGTCAATTGTAATGATTTGGTTTAAGAACGTAAATTTAAAGTTTGGTTTAGTTTGTGTATAGTCAAACCATTAACACCTTTAGTCAACAAATACAGTACAGAATATGAATCACGCTTCAGATAATAATTGAAGCATTTCGTTATTTTAAAACTTTTAAAACTATTACTAAAATGTCGAAAAAAATTAAGAATATATAAAATAATAATGAATATAAATTTTAAACCGTTTGGCTGATATACGGATATAATTGCGACACACATGTATCTTCGTATTGAGATATACTAAGCACATCACGAAACTTGTCAATAAGCGATAATCTAACGATAAAATATGTACGATAAAAATTAAAAATAGTTCATTTAGATTAATAAACATTCTTACAATTGCCCTCTTCTAACATTTTCGTAATACATGATATGTTCGAGATGAGATCGGCCGCTGAAATATGGGCAAAGTTTGGCAAAAAGTTTCAAGTCTTCCAAATTTTTACTGGCAGGCACTTTGAGAATGGCATCGATTTCGTACGTATTCAGACCCATATCTCTCAATAACGCAGTGCACGACTCGAGCGTCAAAAACGACTCAACTTTGGGCGAAGATAAATCGTCTTCAGACGTGCTTTTACTGGAATGCAATAAACTCGTAGCATTCGCCGGACTCGTGCCCAATGAATCTTCGCTGGGAAAAGAGCTGCCAATACTAAATTCAAAGGCTTCAATTTCGGCGGCCGTTAGCGATTCGACTGGCTTATCAAACAGAGATTTGGCTAATTTTTGTGTCAAGTAAGGCGATCCTTGAGCGAGTGGTAGCAAAAATATGTATGTGTGAAGTTGAAGCAATAATCTGTGTTTAAGCATCCATTCAACTGCTCCAATCTAATCAAATATTACAACATTTTATATCGAATGCGTTTTTATGTAGAATTATGACAAATTTTAATGTTTCGAAAAGTAATGAAAAATTCAACACTAAATCTCGATGAAAAACTTTAAATGATTAGTTATAGATTTAAAAGCTCATAATAGATAAGAGTGGATTGAGAGGAATTAATTATGAGCAAAACAGCTGAGCGCTATTACATAAACTTTTAAGTTATAAAAATCTTTAAAGAAGATAATTTTGTTTAGAAAATCAGCTGTTTTTCAGCGTAAAACCTACGCAATAAAAATTAATAATTGTTTTTAATAGCTTCTGTATCGAACATTCTATAAAATTTAAAAATAAGTAAAACTAAACGAATTTGTGTGGTTTGTTTGTAGATATTATCTATATTGATAAAATCTTAGTAAACCTGTTCGTGCCGCTGTCGCTGCGAATCCATAGGATTAAATAATTCGCTTAAAGAAATGCTGAACGAAAATTTCGACAAAAATCTCAAAAGCGTTTCAGAGCCCGGAAATTTTTCATCAAATTCTTCGACATATTTCGAATTATTACTTGTGATGGCCAATGGATGTATCATATACTTGTTAGTTTCGCAAAGAGGATATATTACCATAGCTTTGCCGTACGCAAGCAATTGGGACACGACGTTGAACAGGAACGACACCGAAATATCGGCGTCTGCTGCCAATTCTGACAGACTTTTGAACGGTTTCGCGAACTGAATGATTCGCTTAAATTCGGGCGAAGAGTCTAATGGCAAGCTATCAAGAAGTTCTTGTTTGTCAACGAGCAATAAAATGGCGTGATATGGACGAAGAGAGTTAATGCACTTCGTAATATTAGTCCAATCAATGGATGGCGCCAACTGATGCGTTTTAAGCATAAGCCGATGAACTTTTTGCGGCAAACAAAAGCTAACCTCAACCCAACGATTAATTCGAATCTGAAGCTGTCCTTTGGTCGATATGTCTTCGTAAACTTTTTTCAAATCCTTAGCCAAACGGCTTTTGTCCAGTATATACCTATAGAGAGCACCTCCAGGATCGTCTGGAAGCGCTGAGGTCTCGTCGTGTGCGGCCAACATCTGTTTGGTTTGGTCACTGAAATACGAGCACCGATTCTCCTCAGACTTGAGCGCAATCGCTAACCTCTCACTAAGATTGTGGTACGAAAACACGATCTCGTGATCGGCGTTCGCTCTCAACGCGAAAACGATAGTAAATATCAAGTAATTAATCTTTTTATCATTGTTATCGTTATTGTCTCCGATTAACATGGGATGCGTGACGAATCGTACGTTATTAATCTTCAACTCAAATTTACGGTTACACAACCTTTTATTGACTGCAAATAAATTGGACAATAGATTGTCGTTAATACCGATGAATGTGGCGACGCTTTCATTGCTCGCAGTTTTGGTTAAATTGGTGGAAACTGTTGTGGAACTTAATTCCGTATACGATGGCAGACTTGTTCCCAATTGAGTCTTCTGTAGTTTGGTTGACTCATCCTTTTTGGTGTCATCGTTGAGGACAATGGCGTATTTGCTCTTTGATCTGTTCACGCATTCGTATGAATCATCCACAGTGTATGGGAATCTAAACAATAACTTTTCGCCTTTACTGTCAGATTTGACCAGAAATATGCCGAGCGGTGATGTGTCCTCTTTAGTGTAGCTCATTGTATCGTATATTATATTTAGATTAAAGCGGAACGTTGTTTACTGTTCGTTAATTGTGTGTTAACTGTCTCAACCGTCTCGTGAAACAGACTCTTAATGCGATACTAATGATATATTGACACTTATGCATAACCGTATGTCGTATGCCGTGTGTCGCGTAAAATTTCAAACTTTAAAACATTAATAATGATTTCGTATATTTATATATATTTGTGGTTACTATGGTTACTATATTTACTTTAATGTAAAACCAATCCGAACAAAAGCAGGGTTTAAGGAAGTAAGTTTTAGGAAGTAAGCAAAACCAATACCAGAGATTAGATAGCTATGATTAAAGGTAAACACTTCATGATAAATGCCGGCTTTTTCCTTTCATCACATAACCTGGAAATTAATATATTAACTTCTACTAAATACAACCATTTAATTAAAATTGGTGTTATTTTCCCGATTTTTTCCGGTTTTGCTGATTTGGAAAAAATCCCGGATTTGTATATTATTTCAAAAAAGTTCCCGTTTTCGCTATATTTAGCGAGAAATTTCTAAATATTTAACAAAAGCCTTCTTTAAGAATTAATATATTGATCTAAAGTAGGAAATTAAGGCGTTAATTGTTAATTTATGGGAACATAATTATAAAAGTACCACATTTCTAATATTACTAGACATAGTTTTATGAGCTTTTATTAGTTTAGTAAACATTTTGTGAGCTATAAGTAAAAAAATATTTTAAAATAGTATTATAAACTATGCCTAATGTAAATAAAACTTCTTTATTCTCATAATATTAAGTTTAGCTCTTTTTTGTAAACTATTATTTTTTTATCGCAATAATTTAAATTTAGTTCCCGAATCCTATACCCGCTTTTGGTATATTTTTGTTGCCGGTCGATCCGATCAGTTTTAGTCCTGAAAATCAATATCCTTAGCTATGATAGAAAATTTTGTAGATGTTTGCGTTACGCTATCGATTAGAAATTTAAGTCTAAAACTTTTTTGAAGTGTGAATTTACTTAATTTTTTGTAAAATTCTGTAAATTATATTTTACACAAAATTTATTAAATTGATAATTGCCACCAATACTGCTACAGATTAAATTGATATATTTTTATAATATAATCAAAAAGTTGTTGAATTAGGATTATTGTAGTCATTAATATTTAAAAATTATCGGTTATTATTCAAAAATCCTAATAAGGTTCCTTTGTATCTATTGAGTTCCATTGGAATTAATTTATGGATTTTTATTTTGGATTTTGATGTTTTCATTATAATGATTTTTTAAACTAATTCTACGATTACTATTTAACTTTAAATACCTTTTATCTTAAAAAATGCTTAACTGAATAAATTTTTACGCTTAAAAAGATGACACCTATAATCGGTGCAAAAATGTGTAAAAATTACGTAACGTAAAGAGGATCTCCCAACTTCCATAGGGGATCGGCCCCATTTTTTGATTAAATTGAGAATTTTTTCTAAAATAGAGGACATTTTTTAAGCATTTTGGCTGAAGACGAATTTCTAAAAGTTCAACAGGGAGCGCTCAATAATTAAAAAACGTTTTTACTAAAATAATTAATTTCTTCTAAACAAATAAAGATAATATGATTTTTTTTCATTAAAATTTAGAAAAAATTATCTAATTTCAAAATATAATTTTTATAAATTTAAAAAAAAATTTGATTTTTTTAAAATTTTTGAAACTTTTAAAAAATATTTAGTGAGTGTTCCTGAAGACTCGCACAACATAAACAGGAGTAAATCTTGTAGCTATTTAAGAGTAGATATTTATCAGAAAAAAGTTTATTCCAAAATGTGAAGGGAAAGTTATCAACAAAAAATATTTTTCATTTTTTACATAATTAAAAAATTTATAATAAACGTAAATATTGTAACGTACAAATGTTATAGATTACGCTATAATTTAGTTATAGTGTATATATCTTTTAAATGATTTCATGGAACTATATAAACCTTATATTGTAAAAACACACTATATATTGTAAAAGATTGGTAAAAAAATTATTGTAAAATGTAACAAATTATAACGTGATAAAATATTAATACTTTCAAATAAAATGAATGCGCTTTTGAAAAAAATTATAATGTTTTATTAAAAGTAATATTTTATATATGTACGTTACAATATTTACTTTTATTATAAATTTATTAATTATGTAAAAAATGAAAAATATTTGTATAGTCGGAGATCGATAACACATGAAACACTATACCGTATAAATGATAAATGTAGCTTAAATCATAATTGAAAACACAAATTTATATGTATGAAAAATATAATATCATTTATTGCTTCAAACTTAAAATATTATTTAACGTTAGTTCTAAATATAAAAAGTAAAAGTTTTATATTAACATTACATAAGTTTTGCCACTTAAATATAATAACTATTATTCAAAAATATGGAAAATATTAACTCAATAATTATTGGATAACAAACAAAATTATTAAAAAAACATTCAACTCTTTCATTACTTGATTTGATTTTGAGAATTAATAATAATATACTTCAAAGCAGTTTGTATAGAAGATAAGCAATAGCCTTCCTCTCCGAGAAGGTATTGGTGTTCAACCAATAGTTCGATAGCATGACATTCGGACATTAACGATGGAACACCAGATTTGAGTGCAATAACGCAAAGCGCTGGAACCAACTCATCGGCGCCCACTTCTCTAGACGTACCTGAGCTTAATTTTAATCGATCGCAAAGCCTTTGCGTCAGTCTTACCATTGCTTTTAATTTCGAATGCGGAGATTGTAATGGAATTATACTCTTGAGAGACAGTGCCGTTTCTTCGATCAGTTTAGGATCGATATTATCGTTGCAAATAGTTTTCAAATCGTTAAACAGGTATAACTCATGCATTCCCGCTTTGAGCGCTTCCTCGTCTTCGAAGTACACGATTCGACATAAATTATGGATTAATGGCCAAATGGGTGGATACAAGTAATCAGCGACAGTAAAATACATTAAAAAGTGCTGATTTTGCAGTAAACAACTGTTTTGTGGCGTATAATATTGTTGATTATCGAACATAATCAATGTTAGCATCAATGTTATAGTTTGATGAGCGCTCGATATATCCGCACCGATATTATGCAAATGTCTCTCTAATGCTTCCGATTCTAATCGATTAATTTTGATTTCGGTATCAAAACCACCGTAAATGTCTTTCGTTTCGTCGTATAAGAGATTGCTTTCCTCGCGAACACACATATGAGACACGAGTAACGGTTCGATTCGATTATTGATTTGATACTGAAACTTACGCAACCATTTGGCCAATGGATGATCACAATCACTGAGTATGGCACACATTATCTCTTTCACTATGTTATGATCGGCGTTAAGCGTTGGACAACGAAATTGTTTCAGTTTCGACGCATTATTTTGTTCGTATTGCAATATAATGGCATAAAGTTGTTGTTGAGTTCCAATCGATTCGTTATCCAAATGGAAAACGTTTTGCTGTTGAATCAGCTTTTTAGCCGCTTCTTCGAGCGTTCGTCGCGCTGTTAAATGCATTTCGTGGTACTTTTCCGCGTCTTTTGCTTTCGCTAACTCTATGTTCTCCGTAAGTCTTCGTTGAAGTTCCAGACGAAGTGTGGCGCTCTTCAGCGGATCCGTAGTCAAACGAAATCGATGCTCGAATATTTTATTGAGCACCAAATTCTCTTTGGAAGCCTTTTCCAGATAACTATTACTGGACGACTGTATGGGTTCCAGTGATGACAACTTTGGCATTATTCCGCTTTCCATCCATTTGTTCGTATTTGTTTGGAACTTTTTATTGGCGATATCTTCCAGTCTGTCCACGCAATTCTTAAGCGTTATTACGCCAAACCGTAACTGCGATTCGAACTCTCCGTTTGCGGTGTTTTCGGTTAACTCATTTCGCAAATAACTACTCAATGCATTGATTCCATCCAAGTATAGTTTGAACGCTTCCCTATAATTAGCGTCCGAATCGTTTTGCTGCGCACTAACTATTATGTTATACAAATCCTTCTTCAATGCGCTCATTATTTAACGCATTTTAATCGCAAATTCATATCAAAATACGTTAAATGATTAAAAATTAGTGCTCATTCGTCAGTTTTGGGAACTTTAAAATTTTGCTAGTACTCACAAATATGTATGAAAATTTTTTATAACAAAAATAACGTACGACTTATCAAATATTTTAAACAGACATTATGCGATTCTGATGGTCTGACTGACGTCAGTCATTAAAGAAATTTAACTCTATTTATAAATCAACGTTATAACCAACGACAGGCGTCAATCATACGCTCAAAATTACATAATGAATAGACTAAACGACAACATTTAGCCTGTACTGGCAAAAACATTACACAATCTTACACAACATTACACAGAACGCGTGTCTGAAACACTTTAAGTTCGCAATAATCGCACACTTTTTTCGTTTTGACTCGTAATTCACATTTTAGCCGTTCCTTTGTTCGGATGCCATTATATTCTGTATATTCATTAAGTTCATTTACTACACTTCGCGACAATTGTTCGGTAAACGCTTAAGCGTTATGTATAACAAACGAGCACTGAGCCATCAGTCTCTGAAAAATTAACTTATCGTTTGTTGTGTTTGCGATCCATTTGAGCGTCTGTATGCCACTCAATTGCCATTCAAACTCTTTCGAGTCAATAGTGTCACCCTTTCCGTTCACAACACGCACATCAGTTAACTGCCAATTCGTATGCTTTTCATAGTTAATCACAATCTTATTTGTTTATAAACGCACTTATATTACTAACAAACCCATTTATTCAATGAAAACCAAAATCAACACTAGAGTGCAGTTATTGCACCAAAAGTTTTCATTAAAAACTTTTTAAAAACTTTTCTGGGAATGTTTTTTAATTCAGTCAAATAGCGATGCATATTATAAGTTTACAAAACTATTGGTGAGCGATAAACGTGAATCAGTGATCGCTGTAAATCGCAATCCAGATCATTTAGTTCATACAAACCATTTATGATTTCAAATCTTTTTTCGAGATTCGTTGCATATTTCGTGGCTTATTTCAGCTCTAATTCAATCATATCTCTGTTCAATTGGCCATCAATTATAAGTTTTTCGTATTGCAGTATTCAGTGTTTAACAGAAGCTGATTTTAATAGTGCTTTCAAACTTAGCACCATAGCTTTTCAGTCATCAGAAACGGCATTCTTTGATTCATCGCTGCTCTCATTACTATATTTTCCAGATGACCAAAAATATGCTGTTAATTTTCCACTATTTTCACTATTATTTACTAGATTATTCTTATTTTCTTGTGACTTATGGTGCCTGTACTGGCTTGTGAATGATTGAATGAATGAATGAATGAATGAATGAATGAATGAATGAATGACTATTATAATTATAGATTTGCTCGAGAAATGAATTTATTTTTAATTTGTTAGGATCCTTTGAACTTAATTACGCATATGATGTTTAAAGGAATAAAAACAGAAATTGTTATAAAACCTCGTGAATTCTCATTATGGTTAAATGCTTATGATTCAAGAAGTAACCAAAGAAAAACAGATCCATTGTCAATTATTCAAAGATTTAGAGAAGCATATAACACGAAAATTACTTACGAAAGTTTAACTAAACCTAAGACAGGAGAAAAGTTTTTCATAATAAATGCGTACGATTTTGGAATATTTATTAGAGCTAAAGATGATTATAATAATAGTAAGACACAAGCGAAAAAAAATGCAATATTCAAATTTCATAGAAGATACGTTTCATATATCAATAAAAATAAATGTTAGTTTTTAAAATTGCTTTCTTTTTTGACGCCGGTACAGGCTTATGCTTATGATTTTGATAATAAATGTTTAAAATTACATTAACAAAATATAAGTCTCATAAATGGAATTTTATATTAGACTTTGAATGTCTGGGAATAATACAGAAAATATAATATGAGTCGCAATCATTAATAATTTTTTATATATATACTTTCTCACGAGCCGGTACAGGCTATTGTATTACATGCTTCTGAATTACGCAAATGCATTTGATTTTATACTGAGAAACATTTAAAAATAAATTCATTAGAAGAGTCAATAGTTGTGAATGTATTCAAGTAATATTTTATATTAATTTAAAGGTTTGTAGAGGTGAAATGCGAGGAATTCGTAAACGTGGGGGACTTCGTGATATGCGTTTAGGACGAACAATTATTAATGACCCAAACGAGACATCGAATGACGATAGAGAAGCTTCTGAAAAGCAAACCAAATCCGAAGTAAAGTCGAGATCTGCTGGCGGAACAGGACGGGCACGTATGCTAGTAACCGCATCTCATGAAGTATGATTTGGCCTGTACTGGCAGCCATTACACTAATTTCTGTTTTAAGGAAAGAGGTCTAACATCTGTAGGCACTGGTTATGATAATAAAGGATGTCGACCAAAAGAATTTAGAACCAAAAGCAATGAGGAAACCGCGAAATCAGAGGTAGTGTTTAAGTATATGCCTGTACAGGCTCATTGATTTAATGTTTTAACTTTAATTTTATTAGGAGTTTAATTGGCCAGTTGTTGAATCTAATATTAATTATGGAACCGATTATAGATGTGGACCCGATACTAAAACAAAGAAGCAGGAGTTGCAAGAGTTTGATGAAGAACATGGTTTTTCATGGAGCACTGGATATGATCAAGTAGAGGAGTATGGAGTAGAGAATTTTAATTGGCCTGATTATCGATCGTCGGAAAGTTACAGTCGGCAAATAAGCTTTGTTCCGCAAGAGCGAGAAGTATTATCGTATGAAGTCGAAATACAAGGTCTGGAAATTAGTGAAGCAGATGAAGACTCCTTCAACTACATACCGCCGGTACAGGCTCCAAAGTCTCAAACTCCAAAGTCTAGCTTTAAGTTCGCAAGAGAGAACACTCTTCATGATCGCCTTGAATTTCTCATCATGAAAAAGAGATATAGTAAAATTTGTTTGTATAATTCTATAAACTTTTATTTCCCGGTACAGGGTAGAACATAATTTATATTGTTTATTTAAAGCTTATGCAACTAAAAAAAGATTTCATAAAACAGCAGAAGAATACAAATTAAGCTTATTACAAATTGATAAACCAGACATGGCATTTGTTCATATTACTGTATATGGAAATGAGATTGAAAGAACGAAAGCATTCGAAGATATGAAAAAGATTGAACAAAATTTAAGAAAAGTTGAGCTTAACTCTTGCAGCTTATGTTATTATCCTGGCCATGACTGCGACAATTGTCCAAATTGTTCATTTTGCGCGTGTAAAGGTCACAGTTGGAGAGACTGCATGTACGCGCCAGATAATGTTCCGGAGAAAATTCCTCCTAGCAGTAAAGGTTTTCATACCAATCCATACGCTTTGGCCAGACATGAACGATATATAGACAAGGTATATTATTATAGTTTTATCCCGGTACAGGGTGTAACTGTTTTCTATTTTCTTTTATTTTTTGAAGGTTCAAGCAGATCCACATATATATGGAAATTTGAATGTAAAATCTTCTGAATTGTTTGATTCAAAAGTCAGTACTGAAGCCTGGTGGAAACTCAATGCTCCAAAGTTTAGAATTCCGGAAAACGAACACTGTTTGTTGTATGCCATAGACACGGAAAATTGTTGTGGGCAGAAAAACATAAGATCAAATCCACCAGCAGTTGTTGCCGTTTCTGGCTTTCGCAAACATGGAAATGGCATTACAGTATGTATTTTGTTGCCAGTACAGGCAGTCTTTCCTAGTTTTTATACATTATTATTTAGTTGAAGTACGCAACGTTTATTAACTCGAGCGATATAAGTTCATCTGTTGGAGGCCATGTTCACACAATTCCTCCTGCTTTGGTATCGAAAGGAATACCGTTAGATGTTGTAACTGAAGATTTGATTAAAATCTTTTTAAATCCGGAAGTTTGGATTGTTTTTATACATGGTGGGATTGGGGATTTAACACAGTGTGGCATTCCTGAGTATTTGATTAATGTTGTCACGGATCCCAATAATAGAATGTGGGGAAAAATCAATGTCTGCCCTATTGATCAATTTCATCGCGGTAAAGTATATGTTTTATTCGCCTGTACCGGCCATTGATTTTAATTTTATCCTTAAAGGTTACAAGAATGGACTGCCGATAACTCCAAAATTGAGAGATATGGTGCTAGCTTACTTGGATGTTAAAATTCAAGAGTTTGATGAAGTATGCCGACCTTTTCCAGGACACAACCCAGAAATTGATGCCCGCTATACTTTAAAAATTGGCCATAAATTGTTCTTCAAAAATACTAAAAAAAATGAGCATAAACTAATGACAAAGATGACATACTCTGAAATATTTGAAAGTAATTTGATATCCCGGTACTGGGTATAAAATTTTTATTAATTATATTTCTTTTAAATAGAAACCCGATTGTACGTTAATAGAAATGGACAAAGATTGAAAATGCATCCTAAAGACATAAGAAAGTACGATGCGAAACACGAAGTGTACGATTTCAATAATGACTTTCGTCCAGAATAATAAACTTTTATATTTTTTATTCATATATAATCAATACATATATGTTTTTTATCAATACTTTACTTCAATTTACTTTACATTATATTTTTAAAAAATGTGTATTCAAGTTTTTGCATTTGCTTAATAATATTTTTGACTATTCAATAAATCGTTTTAATCAATACTTTTCAATATATTATTTCTATTACGGTACAAATTCCATACTCCAAGCCATAGCCGGTACAGGCTAATGTTTAAATCAAACTTTAAAACTATTATTTCAAAACGTTACTCAATACTCATTATTAAATCAATTTTAGTTCTCATGAAATTCTATATTGTTTTTTCGAAACGATAAACTTTGATTGATAATTATAATATATTATTGTAATTAAGTTTTTAGTTGCGGTACTTATTCGATATTTTTAGCCAATGCCGATACAGGATGTTTAAACCAAACTAATACTATAAATTCAATACGTTACTCAATACTCATTATTAAATATATTTTAGTTCTCATGAAACTCTATATTGTTTTTTCGAAACGATAAACTTTGATCCATACTTATATTATACTAATGTAATTTAGTTTTTAGTTGCGGTACTAATTCGATAGTAATGCCGATACAGGCTAACAAATAATTTCATTTAAGGTGTGATAGTTGTATTGTTAAGATGTTAAACATGGGATCAACTATTGAATCCGTACAGCAAATTCAAACCATAAGTAAAATCGGCAGAGGGTTGCTTCCGTTTTACAGCGAAAAAGTATTGGTCGACAACATTCTGTTTAAACTACATTCAACACTTACAGTATGGATACTTATTGCTGGATCTGCTTACGTAACATCTAAAACTTTTGGACACAAATTAATGGATTGCAATTTCAACCGCGATGATTTGCCACTCGATTTTCTAAATCAGTATTGTTTAACTGAATCTACATATTCAGTTGTTACCAATTCAACACCACCAGTACCGGTATCGGCTTACCCTGGAGTTCAAACTTCTGGTGACAAGCTAAGAGTACACCATAAGTACTACCAGTGGATATTTCACGTTCTCATTCTTCAAGCCATTATGTTTTACTTGCCGAAATGTTTTTGGAAATTGAAGGAAAACGGACGTATAACGAATCTTATTATTGAGCTACAACAGAAAAGTTTTCAAAACATTGATGATTTTGATGGAATGCTGGCATCTGTAGTTAACACTGTACTGTGTGGATGGAAATATTTAAGTGTTTTCATGTTATGCGAGCTCTTTTATATCACTAATCTGGCATTTCAATGGTTTACGAATACATTACTTAATGAAAGTTTCTATTCATTAGGATTCGATTGGTATAATTATAAGAACAACGATTCAGGGTTGACTGATCCGATGGTACTTGTATTTCCACGAATAACAAAATGTACTTATAAAAGCTTTGGTCCCTCTGGTACGATAATAAATTTCGATGGTATCTGTTTTTTGCCATTTAATATAGTACACGAAAAACTTTATCTAGTTTTGTGGGTCTGGTTTGGATTACTTACGGTCAACTAATTGAGAGCTTATAAGCCTGTACCGGCGATTAACTACATTTCTTTTTTTAGATGTTTTCGTTTATGTTCGCTATATATCAAGTGATTCTACTTGTTTGTCAACCGATCCGTTTTTGGCTTTTTGTATTGAATGCACCACTTTGTAATCGATGTAAATTGCGTCAACTTACTTCAAGTGTCGGAGATTGGTTTGTTCTGCAGTTCGTTGCCGAGTATATTGAAGCTACAAAATTCCGGGATTTAATTCATCGACTTTATTCTGAGCACTACGACGATAATGGGAAACCTAAATCTATAAAGAACTCATTGTTACATTCTTTTATAAAATTGCGTAAAGATTCAGCATCTAACACTGAGGAAAGTCCCATTTATATGAACGATTTTAATTAGTTATGACAAACCTTATCTTGCTTTTAATCATAATTTTATTTTAATAAAAATTTAATTCGCCTTTACCGGCATTACATGAATGTATTATTTATGAAAATCTTTTTATCTTTTTTAAAATATTCTACTTCTTTATAATAAGCTAGGTTTTTAAATGATAAAGTAGAAACTTTGTTACAGTTTTTGATTTTAAATGCACATAAAGATTTCATTAAAAAAGTTGTTTCAAACAAATTTACGAAAATATTTATTTCATTGTTCAATTCAAATATTCCAATTATTTCACCAAAATATGGATATCTCGTGTCAATAGTATTTTCAATAGCATAAAAACTGTACTGTTTAAAGTTCACATTTCTAATAGTAACAGTTTTTAATTCTGTATAGAAAATATTACTTTTGATGTCATTCATTTGCCTGTACTGGCTATCAGATATAGTGTATACTTTTTCGTATTGTTTATTGTACCTCTCAATAGTTAATATTCTTTGATGTCTTGAACTTAAAGTATGCTTAATGTTAATATAGATGTGTAGCTTTGAACATAAGTTTTGAAATAACAATGTTTTCGTTCAAATCTTAGCGTACTATAGTAAACAATTGGACCAAAGCACAAAATTAAATCAGGATAGTGTGTAAGGTAATGCATTATTGGCGTTATTGTTTGATCTGGGTATTCTTGCTTGAAAAGTTTGAAAAATATTTTAATTTTTGATCTCAGTAAAGTTACTTCACTTTTTAGTATTTTTCCTTTCAGGAGTAAAGTTGTTATCTCTCTTAATATGATATATATTTTCCAATAATTTGGCTCGATATTATCTGCCAGTACAGGCTCAAAAAATTGTGGTAACTTAAAAAAAACTCACTGACTTGCATGGCTTTCCCAGATATCTTGATGTTATTGTAATTAAATTCTTTTAACTTTCCATTACGCAAATAAGAATTGTTGTACATTTTAACAAATTTTGTAAAGTTCTTCTTATCTTTCAAATAATCTTTTAATATTAACTCAATTATCGTTGGCAAGAATCCTTCAAAAAAATCATGGGTAATGTCAGGTGGTTGTGATTTTGTGATGTCGAAATCGCTTAAGTCATTGAATACATTCTCACATATGACACCATTTTGTTTTAATTCTATGTCACGTTTAAGTGTGATAAGTGTTCGTTTTTCAAAGTTGTTGGCCGTTACAGGCATAATATGTATCTCTTCATAAGTTGCATTACACCATCGACATATAAATCCACTGCTGAAACATTTTGAAATGCCTAAAATTTCATGCTGTGACAAATTATCACAACATATAGCTGATAAGTATCCTTTAATTGTGTGACATTCATTGTCAAATTGTATTACGATTCCTTGACTTAGCATTTTAAAATCAGCTATTAATGGCCTCAAAACATTTCTTAAACCAATTTTTTTCACCAGACTTCTTTTAACTAGAAGTAATAAGTTAATGTTCTCCCTCTTACATTGCGCGGAATAATCTAAATTAGTAATCGTGAAGTAAACCATTGTAAGATTTAAACGCTTTGACGAAGCTCCTAACGGGTTACATAAACCACAATCATCACAACTTATTTCTATTGCCAATGTTGGCTCAGTTTCGTTGCAATCTTCATTAAAATAAATGCCATCGCTAAAGGATTTTAAATAGTTGTCGCCTATACTGGCATTCCCAGTAATCTTTTCATTTATTAACTTATTGTATGTTAATCTGTTTGATATAATTGATTTGATACTTTCATTCAATGATACATAATGATATACTGAATCTTCTTTTTCGATAACTTCTGGTTTTATAACAAAATTATTTTCATTCAAGTAACTGTTTTGTTTGTATGTTGAATTTGCGATTACTTTAAGTTTTTTAATTTTTTCCTGTGGATTATCACATTGTAATATCATATCAAATATATCCAACATTTTAAGCGCAAAGTTATTTGAAACACTATCCGGTAGTTTATGGCACTCTTTCAATGATAATAGTGTCATAACAAACTCGTTTGTTATTGATATAGGTTTCTGTACATTATCGTCTTCAGCAAAATCATTGCCAGTACGGGCGGCAAACGGCGCCGATTTAACTTTTTTAGTCTTTTTAACATAATGTTTACGATACCAATGACTACAAAAAGCAGTCTTTGAAACCATTTTTAAGTAACATTTGCAACAAACAACTTTATCATTTTTATCAAAATGATTATCTTTACAATGTTCGAATTAATCACTAAACTTAGAATAATTAGTTTTACATTTTAAACAGTTCATAATTAAGCACACAACACATGAAATGATTTTATTAATTATATTTCAACTGAGCAGCCGGTACGGGCAACTCATTCAGTTCAATTACATAATTCATTTTATCGAACTGTAAACTACTTTTATAATATATAATTCGTTTTTTGAATTTTAAAAATAACGGTTTTTATTACCTCTACTGTAATGTAAGTCATTATTAGCGCCAAAGCATAGTCAAGTAAAACAATGGATGACCGCTTGAATAACAGTTACATTGAAGTTAAACAATTTCTATCTAATTTAAAATGTGATCATTTGATTGAGATATTTATAGGTAATGTTTGTGATATAATATCAATAATTTATAGTATATTTTTATAGAAAATAATATCGATGACGAAGTTTTATATAAACTTAAGGATACAGACATCCACTCATTAGTCAAAACAATTGGTGATCGAAGAAAAATAATTGACGCCATTGATAATTATAGGTATGCCGGTACAGGCTATGAAAAATATAAATATGTTTTTTTTGTTCTATATTTATAGGTCAATTGAAAACGAAATTTTAGAACCCATTATTCTCCCATCAAATGATAAT